>DVQM01000002.1:0-49873 GCA_018231645.1 Heliconius ricini | reverse complement strand
AACCAATCGGTTTTACAGTCACACTTTGTGCCACTGCGCCACGACTGGCCTCAAGATAATACTATCTATTACATATTTTTAACAATTTTTAAGTATTATTCCACATTCAGGAAGGAAAAATAATTTTTAGAAAACGTTTAAAAAAGAACAGCATAAATATGTTGTAGCAAGCTTATAAGAATTTTAACGTATCTTGATGAGAACTATGGCTTAGCGGTCAGAGCTCTTTTACGGTTTCAAATAGGTGCGGGTTCAAATCCCGATATGTTTAAATTTCTATACATTTTCTAAAAAGTATATTAAAATTAAATTATTTTGTGGAATATGATTTATATCACGAAGTAAACATTCGATTTCATGTGGATAAGAGCGTTATCGCTATTTGTTTACTTACATGCAAATAAAGTATTTTTATGTACAGTCTTATAAGGTTAGTTCTGTTACTGATAATAGATAAAAAAACGTGAATGATTGTTTTGTAAATATTAACAATTACTTTGAAATTGATAAATTCATGATTAAACTGTATGAATATTTAAAAGTATATGGTATTATTAAAATTTAGGATATTACGGTTATTCAAAAATTCGAGGAATTTTTCCCGCCCGCCACGCCAGACCTAATGAGCGAGGTATGTCAATCACAATAATTGACAGTCCGACATCCATCTATTTTCGTTTTCAACGGCTTACAGAAGTTAAATACAAATGTATACAGCAAGCTACTCTTTAATACCTATCTATTATCATATGTCAATGTTGTAACCTCAAACTATAAAAATCAACAATATAACGTGGACACCATAAAATGCTAACTCTTCTAAAATGGGATAGCCAACTTAATCTCACTTTATGCCTTCTTATCTGTATATATACAACGGTATTCTGCACGTATATGGCAAAACATGAAAGCGGTTTCGGACAAAACACGGCCATTTTCGTCCATACAAATGTTGATGTTTGGCTTTAAAAACTTACCCTTTCTACGTCGAGGTCCGTCGCAGCGCACAGTCTTTTACCACCACCACCGTTGTAAGCCATTGTAAACCACAATAAAAACACAAATCACACCGAAACGCGTTAAGTAAATGTTAAATACGAGTATACCACCTCTGTCAGAGGTTGCGAGCAGACTGGAAGAACGAATGGATTAAACAAACCTCGACTGAATGGGAATGGCTACACGGCGCGAAGTATCTTACCATAGATTATAAGTGCTAAACGTCATTTTGTTAGATCAAAATAAAACATTTTTTAAATTGAATAATTCCAAGCAAAAATATTACAATATAAACTTATAATAATAATTTGTCAATAATATTTTTGGTTAATTTATTATATATTAATTTATTTTACATTGCTTGTGCACATAAAATATATACTTACACTATTATTATTTTGAAATTATTGACATAAATCTAGTAAAAAAAAAAATATTAACAATTAAGTTAAGGAATATGTTAATGATATTAACACTGATGACAATTTTACTGTGTTAAATGAAAGCGAATATTTCATAATTGTCAAAGGAATGAGCGGTCATTGAACTATTTTCATATTTATTTACTTTTGTAGAACTATAAATCCAAGTGAGTTTAATTGTTAATTGTTACACAGCATTCATTTTGGTATTCTTATAATATGGAAGTGGAATCAGAACCCGAAATTAAAATTGAACATTATGAATCTCAAGAAAAGGATCCATTGTGTGATAATAATAATATAAACGATAGCCCTATAACTTTGGTATATCATTGTAAATTTTCTTTCTTTGAGATGACGATTTTATTAAGTTAACACCTTTAGAATTTGGATTTATGAATTGGCAATACGCATTTTTCGTTGTATTAGGAATCAACATTAAAATCATTTTAAAATTATTTATTCTGATTTGATAAATATTTATTTATCATTCTCTTTCTCATAAATTTTATAATTTATATTTGAAATGTTCAGTTCGTATTACATATCGTAAAAAGTATTACGATGTTAAACAATACTTTAAATTTTATCTACAGATTATGAAATTGGACATCTTTGAATTTCTTAAAGAAATATTTATTTCTGACTGTCCAGTAAATGTTTTTGTGCAACATATTTTCACAAATATATTAAATTACTGTTAGATTAAACCAGTTGTAATGCAGTTATACAGAGTCTGATTGCAAATGTGATGGTTATAAGTTAAATTTTCACTTGGGAAATAAATTATTTTAATTTTCTTTCTCTGGTAGTAAAGAAAGCATAGCACAGAGTTTGCCACTCAACACATGATGTCAGTAGATTTGTATGGAACTTCCTGGCAGAACTCAAAATGCATTGTCTCGAGATGTGGAAAGTAGAGAATGGAGTGTCTTAACATTAGGTTCCCTCTGCCTACCCTGCTGTGTGCAGAATACAGAGTGAAGCTGAAGTTGAAGCCAAATATTTTAATATATATATATGGTTTTTTCAGAATCCTGACACAAAAATAACATGGTATCAATCAATAAATAGTGATGGAAGCTTATTATGCAAGTTTTGTAATTTAAAATACATTACTGAATATTCATTAAGATGGCATATGCAAAAGAAGCATTTGGTGGAATATACACGATTAAAAAAGTTAGTTTTACTTCATAAAAGAAAAACCAATCATGTATGCAGAATTTGTAAGAAAAATTTTATTTGCATATCAGATTTAAAGAGCCATGTTGATACGAAACATAAAATAGATATAATAAAATCATCATGTACAGTATGTGATGCAAGTTTTAGTAATATAAATGAATTATCTGTACATATGTATGTAAAACACCAAAAAAAAAAAACAATAAGTCTTATATGTGATATTTGTGGGTATCGAGCTAAAAAAAGATCTCATTTAACACAACATTTTCTTAGTCATAATGATGACAAAAGGCTATGTTGTTCTAACTGTGATTATAAAACGAATTTAAAATCAAATTTGAGAATACACATAAGAACCCATACAAAAGTTATGTCTTTTAAATGTCAATTTGAAGCTTGTATTTACCAAAGTAGTAGCAAAGCATCTTTAAGAAGTCACATGTTAAAACATTTTCCAGAAAAAAATATGTTATTTTGTGACAAATGTAATTACAAAACTGTTTATAAGCATTCATTGAAAAAGCATAGTGAGAGTCATGAAAGGAATTGTACAAGAATAAAGTAAAGGCTTAATAATATATTGATACAAATCAGAAGCGGTTAGAGTTTTGAAGAAAAACACAATAAAAACACACATCGTCCATATACTAAACTATTTGGAAAGGGATAGTAAGTAATTGCAATAAGTGACATGTATCACCTAATAACAATACTTCACACTAGTTTCCTTCCAATAGAGGCCATTGCCGACAAGCAATAACCCCCAAATCGACACAAATCTACTGCCTTTATCATCTTTTTCACCTAAGTCTACCTTCTTTTACATGAGTTCCCTAACAATATATTATTTATTTCTCTTAGTTAAAAGTATATATTGTATATTAACACAATATTAAGTGCCTTAATGGGAATGGAGTGTCTTAAAACTAAGTTCCTTCTGCTTATTTTTGTATGTATACACATTAAAAACTCAAAAATTTGTTTTGGTTGAACAAACTAATATCAGAATGTACTAGTTCAAATAGAAAAATCGAATATCCATTTGACCATAGCAGTAAAATAGAAAAAAATCTTTAGTCTTTTAAACTTTTTTATTAACCTTTTTTTTCATATTAATTGATGCAGTAATATGGGAATTGACTGCAAACACTATGGTTATGGCATATAATCATAGTGCATTTAAGATGCTACAGAGGAGAATAGCATGCAATAAAAAGTTTTTTTTAAAATGGTTTTTCCATTCCATTCCATCCTGGACAAAATACGAGTAAGGCCATATTCAAAGGATAAACAGACATTAGCTTTCAAATGATTACAACAACTAATATTGTAAAATCAGATATACTTTATTATATTAATATTATAAGTAAATGACTGATACTGCTATTTGCAACCATTTTGAGATCTCATAATTTATTATTTAATTAATTCAGAATATTACCAAAATACATTACTATTTAGGGTACAAATAAAAAACTAAAAATTATATAACATTTTTTTATTTACACTCCTTTGTACAACTTATTGGAACAAACAAGATGCTAATCTAATATATACATTAATAGGGTACTCGCTCACAAATTATCAATGTAAATACATATATTTGATTATTTATAAATGAATTTTATATTTAAAGAAACAATCATAACTTTTGATCAATTGGAAATGGTGACTTTCTAAAACTTACTAAAGCACATTTATGATTCAAATTTAATATTTTCATATAGATAATTTGACCATATAACTATAAAAACATCAAAGCAACTAATTGATTTATTTATATATTTTAACATTTCTATATTAATTAAAGATTTTTGTGCTGCTTTGACAACAAAAATAATATTTTTTAAAATATATATGCTTATAAATTAAGTTATACTTAATTTAATTAATGAGGTGTAGGTTTGTGGCCATCAACATAAAAATTGCGAGTTGCTTTCGGTAAAGTAAGCTCCATTCCTTCCATGTCTTTAGTTAGTGTTATTTGACAGCCTGGAAGTTAATTAAAAATAACGTTTGAAGCCATTGTGACACAGCAACACAATGTTTAACTGTGAAGTGACAGTTGTTTATTCCATCTTTACAAGTCCAAATACCACTGAACATGCAATATCTCGAAAATTAAGTTAAATCAGCCGTTGACTGATGGGGAATAGATTGCCTTAGCACTAACTTCACTAAATGAGAAATAAAATATGATTAGAAATTAATTTATAAAAAAACAATGTTTGATCCTGTTAAGCAAGGCAAGGCCAAAAGGCCTTAGCAGCGCCAAGAGCACAAGACTCAGCATTGTGCTTTGTATTATGAGACCCACTCTCATTTATCTAGTTCCTTCCTCAGGAGTCTGAATCAAACTTTACAAATAATTTTTATAATGATGCAACTTTTTATTGAAAATAGCATAACTTTAATGAATTTATATATTTTTTATTTTACTACTACCTCTTACTAGGTTCACGCTGTAGCCCGCACATAGCAGGATAGCCGAAGAGAACCTGGGAACCTGACTTTTTTTTGCGTGGCGAGATTCAACGCCACGCTTTGCTTCGCTACCAGTGAGGAAGTGAAGACATTAAATATTTAATTTTCTTGAGTGGGCACTTTTATAGTTTTTTTTTCTTATTTGTTTAAATGTTAAGATAATTTTTCTTATCAAAATAAAAAAATATTATTTTTTTATTAATATATTACATATTTGGATTACTTAGAACTATTGTTTGATTTGTAAAATAGTTTAAATATACTACATAGCAAATATTTTTAATAATTATTTCTGAAAAAAGGATGTTGGTCTACTATATTTAAGATAATAGATAAAATTTATACAAACATTATTTTATTTAAAATAAAAAAAACTAGTGAGTTTAATAAAAGCCTCTTACCTAATCTAGAGTTTTGTTTCAAAAATGGAGCCATGTCTAATAAATCATCTTCCTTTTCCTCTGGTTCTTTGAGTTTATCAAGAAAATCTTCATGGACATATACATGACATGTTGTGCAAGCTAATGAAGCTTCACACGCGCCTGTAATATAAATAAATAAGGTTAATAAATGTGGTTGCTTAGTGTAAGTGCTAAGGTTTTGGGTTTAATTCCCAATAGGAAGAATGAAGTATAATTATTGTTTTTTAAAAAATATACTAATACTTTTAACATGGCGAAATTAACCTACAGCTATATTTAAATTTTTATGAAAAAAAAGAAAACTTTTTTTTTCTAAATATTGGTTTAAAATATTTAAAAATGGTATCAAGAAATAGGAGGCACTAAGTGTCACCACTCAACACAATGTTTGCAATGTTGAAAATTATGTGGTGAATGCATTCTTAAGGCACTCCATTCATTAGATAGACTGCAATACCTAAACACTAGCAAACATTAGCTTCCCTTAAAGCTTGAAGCTAAACTAAAGCCTGAAGTTACAGAAATTTTGAGTAAGCTTAATTTATTTTTATAATTTATACATATCATTTAATTTCTATCCAAAAATTTAATAAAATAAATTTAATTAAGTTTAAACTAATTAGTCAAAATTTAGATTCATATATTTTAAATTAGAATAGTTTAAATTTGTTATTGGTTAGTGTCCAAGTGACAATGCTTGTGGGTTCAATATTTACTCTTAGGAATGATGATATTTAAATTATTTACAATTAAGTTATTTTCAATTCTTTACTAGACAAAGTGATGTGTTTAGTTCCACAAGGTCCTACTCTGGTGGACAAACCAGGGCACTGTGTAGCCCACTCAACACATATATGCTCCAAAATTGGAGAGTGCATAGACTGTCTTAGCGCTAGGTTCCCTCTATACAGACATATTGTAGCTTGATAGCTTGGTAGGCACCAAGCTATCAATCTACAACCAAAAACTCATAAAGTTTGAATAAAAAGTAGCATTACCTTCCATTTCTATACCATATCTATGTGCTAAATATAATGCATTGTCCCCTACTTTTCCTCTCACTGTAGTCTTATTGCCATCTTTGTCAATATAAGTCACATTTACTCTGTAAGCAAGTCCTAATATTAAAAACAATATTAAAAGTAATAAAAGTTTAAGCTAGACTTCATAGTACTAGGCACATAAATAGTTTGTCATTTGTGTTAAAAACGATTAAGACTTGTTAAAAACGATTAAGTTATTACGATGTTGTTGTTGTTGTTGCTGAATGTTTGATATTCTTATTTAACTTTTACTCACACTTCGTCTTCTGTTTTTGGATCTTGCCATTCGTACTCACCATGCCTTAAACCTAGTAAAAAAATGTCCTTGATTTCAATATTTATATTAATTTCATCAGAACTAAATATTTTACAAACTTAATTTTACCTGCGGTTACGTTAAAATGTCTTTTATGAATTGAAGTTATTATAGGCATAGTTTTTATAGTTTGTCTTAAACGAAGAATCTGTATTATCCGAAACATTGTTGAGGCTAATCGCTTATTGAAGCTATAATAGCATTTTTGTAATGATAGGAAAAAACAAATAGTTGCCTAGTTGAGGTTAGAATTAGTACAATATAGGTATTTTCATTTGATATATTATGACACTCCATTGTCGGCAAATGTCAATTGATAAATAAATATATTTATTTAAATACTTTATAATACATAATAAATTAGTTTAATATTTTTTTCAAAGCTTAAATTTTATAATTTTTTAGGAAATTATTTTAAAAGCATATATTTTTATTTAAATAATAAAACATAATTTTATTTAAAAAAATATGAACAGCAACACCTTATTATATGTCATACACATTCTTGGAAAACGTCAATAATCACATCCATATTGCCTATTTCATTTTTCATAATGATTTTTAATAATATAGTTATTGATTTTTGGAATAAAGGCGTTAGAAACGAATAATATGTTATAAATATGAATTAAGTTCAAGATTTTTATTATAAATATTTAATACGGCCATAGTATCTTATGTTGTGAATTTTGGTGATAGAATTTTATTATAGAATTAAGGTAAGTTTTACGATCTAATGACGTGTATTTCGCAATATCACTTAAGAGATGAAGTGGTGTCTTGTGACTTAAAAATAAAATAAAGTATCATACAGAGTTTATAAGTATACATTCTTTTGTTTATATATGCCAAATAAAACTATAACCAATTTAACAATACTATAACCATCAAATCCATGCTTTATATACGAATAATTGTAATCTTGTTGTCGCTATTTATCTTATCTTTGAGTATTGATGTCGTATTACTTTCCTTCTGCACTAGCAGTGTTATCATTTTATGTGTCATGTTTATATTTTGTATCTAAATAGAATCTTATAAGAGGCTTGTAAAGAATGTCTTATAAGATTGTTTGTTAAACATTATTAAAAGATCTGTCTTAATTGAAAGTGACTTGAGAAAATTAAAGTATTTAATATGAATAAAATATCAGTGATTCCGAAGATTTTCTTTAAAACATTATTATACTAATTTGTCACAATTCATTCATTTTAAATTTATATTAATATAAAACTAAAATTGTGTGCTAACATTGCTTATGTGCAGAATTTTTTTTCATAGACATTTAAAAAGAACTTTGAAAAGGTAAAAATAATTATTTTTTATATACTATTTGATAAACTGCTTCCAGTATTTGTTAAATGTTTTTTACTAATACTTGAACAAATGTCCCATATCCATTAAAACAATTGATAAATACCAAAAGTAAAAACAATATTTCCTATCATATTCATAACAGTTATAATAATGCACTGGAGGTGTTACCAGTTACACAATTTTACATTAGAAACACCAATTGAAACATTCCATTTTAATTTCAGATATAGAATAATTATTAAAATATGTCAATAAAAGAAGATAAAATGAATATTAGCAATGTTAAAGCAGGTATAGATGATGATAGTAGAAAGGACCCAACTTCATTCCTTCCTGATGAACCTATGACATATGAATTAAAAACAAAGAAAAAGAAAAAAAAGAAAAAACAAGAGGATCCATTTAAAGATATTGAAGAAAAAGTCACATTGCCTATAACAACAGTATTTGAATCTACAACAGAAAGTGAAGTGGATACAAAGCAAGTGCTGGACCCAGAAGTTAATATAAAAGTGGAAAATATTGAAGTTGAACTGGATTTTAATGATGTAATATATCATATGTATTTTTTAAATATATCAATGTGACACAGTGGGACACCATATGATTGTGTATTTTATTTCCACTTGGGAGTACAAATTATTTTCTTTTGCAGTCTCTAGCAACACATGGTGGAGTTTTTATGTAACAACTTAATATTAGTTATTAGTATGTGTGTGCGTAATTTGAAGGATCAAAGTCCCTCAATATGGATCAAATATACAAGACACTACTGTCTTGCCATTATGTTCTCTTAGCCTTTTTAGCTATTTGTGAGATAAAGTGTGAAGTTGAAAAAAATTAAACAAAGTGATAATGAAATCCATAACATTTGTACGAACAGTTAGATAATGTCAAAGGCTTAGCAAAACACATTTTTTTATTGATATTATCTTAGTAATTCTAATGAATATAGTAATGATAAGTTTGTCCAACTCCATGATTTATTTAATGACTTAATTTTCAAAACTGAATGCCACACTTTTTCTTGTTGTTACTTTTGAGAGTAGGAGATACCAACAGAATTCTTCATTCATCAAGTGGGTATTGAAAACACAACACAGTCCCACTGTAACATAATGGCTTCAATATATTATTACAATAAAAAAATATTTTCATTTTACAGTTTGCAAATGACAATGGATTAATGTTAGAAGGTCCACAAAGTGAAGACAGTCAAGAACCAGTAGTCAAAATCGAAGAACAAAATCGCGAAGCAGTGTTACTTACGTTTGAAAGCATTATAAGTGATAAAAGTGTGATAGGTTTCGGACCTATCGCACCAGCACCCAACTATGTCTGCAAAGTTTGTCATTTAGTGTTTCAATCAACGAAAACATTAAGAATGCATCAAAAAAGAAAACACAAAGTATTTCGGAAATCCTTCAAATATATATGCCATTACTGCTCTATGTCATATGAACAGAAGAATAGCTTGGTAGCCCATATAAAAAGAAAACATGGACCTGATTCGTCAAATGATGATGGTGAAGAAAGAACATGTGAAATTTGTGCTTTAGTTTTCAAAGGAATTGCTAGATTAAGAATGCATATGCGGAGGAAGCATGGTTCTTTTGAAGATTCGTTCAAGCATGTATGCAAAGAATGCGGTTTAACATATGATAAATATAGAAGTCTAATAGTTCACATACAAAGGAAGCATTCAATTGATAAAAAACCGGTGCTAGACCAGTGGTACAATTGTCCATTTTGCCCGAAAGTTTTTACGAAAAGAGAAACTTATGCAAGACATGTGCAAAGAAAACATCGTGTTAACGACGAAGATGAAGTCAAAGAAGAATCGAGACCTTTACTCGAAAATATAAAAAATGAAACTACAGGTGAAATAACGTGTAAAGAGTGTCCATTAGTGTTTTCATCGCTCAATTACTTAAAACTACATATGAGAAGAAAGCATAATGCTCTAAAAGAAGATTTTCGTCTGAAATGTCGAATTTGCAACTTGTCATATGATAAAATTGAAAGTTTAAAACGACATATACGACGGAAACACGACAAGGGGTCATATTGTGACGTGTGCGATAAACAATTCGAAACTAGAGAAACTTATCTAAATCATAGTCATAAGAGAATGGTCCAAGAGTGCCATATTTGCGGTCTCATATTCGCATCACAAGGCGGTTTGTGCAAACATTTAAGATGTACACACAAAATACAGTCCCCCAAAACAATTGTGTGCAATCTGTGCAATGAAACATTTCACGATAAACGACAGTTAAAACCACATTACTTAAAAGTCCATTTGAAAGTGTCATACACATGCGCCTTTTGCCACAAAATCTTTAAAGCTAAAGAAAGTTATAGAAGACACGTTTTAATAAAACATCCGTCAAATACTATGAAAATTAACGAACAACAGTGTGATAAATGTCCAGAGAAGTTTCCAGATGAATTTGAATTATGCCGCCATATTAATATAGCACACGGGATAATCCAAAATGGTGAAACAGGAAATGAGTTGTTGGAAATAAAAAAAGAGGAAGTAGACATTCCAGATACGTTCCAATGTTCGAAATGTCCAGAAAATTATAACAGCTGGGATGAATTGAAGTTACATTTCGAACAAAATCACCTTATGGTAGCAGTGACGCAGTGCCAAGTTTGTGGTGAAATGGTTCCTGGAAACGAACTAGACAAGCATTTTAAGAGTTTTCACACAATAACTTCAGTTCAATGCAAATATTGTGAATTCGAAACGTCCAATCGTGCTAGTATGACGCAACACATGTTGCGACACAAAAATGCACACACACTAAACTGTGATTTCCCGGGTTGTAGATACAAAACATACTATGAAGGTGCTATGGAGAAACACAAAAGAAAGCACAGAGACCAAGGTGTCAAGTTACAATGTACGCAGTGTCCTTTCCAAACAATGAATAAATATATACTTAAATATCATGAAGAAGCCCATGTTACAGGAAAAAAGAGGTATTCCTGCGATCAGTGTGATTATGCAACAATACTTCCAGCTAATTTGGTTCAGCACAAATATAAACATTCATCAGAAAAGAGATTCAAATGCGAAGTCTGTCCGTTCGCAACTAAGTACAACACGTCGTTACGTTTTCACGTTAAAAAGAAACACTGTGATCTCCCAACATTCAGTTAATTGTTAATGTTATTTAATTTAATCAATAATGGTGTTACGTCTTTATATATATTTCTTAATTAATTAAATGATTAAATTTTTTTGTTGAATTTTGTTTCGTCTTTTCTGTCCTTTTATTGACTATCGAAAGCTGATGAAGTTAAGACTATGATGAGTCATGACTCGTAGTGCAGGAGCACAAAGTGCAACTGTAAACGCAAATGGGTGTGAAACCGACCAGGCGCTCTAACCACTAAGCCATAAGTTCTCATCAAGCTACGAAACTTTTCTACACTTGTTACAACTTATTTATGTAGTTAGCATCTCTATAGGGAGATTTTTAACAATTTCCTCTACGCATAAATAATTACTAAAAATTATCGTCTGCCTAGAGAGAATGCTATTTATTAAATAATTTCAACATTTCTAAGGTGTTATTCAACACTTAGATAAGAAAAATATTTATTTAGAAAACGTATAAAAATTTGAACGTAGCGAGACTCGAATCCACACCTCCTGGACACCGATCAGGGTGTAAATGTGTAGTAACACTTTACGGCTTCTAAATGTGTAGTAACACTTTAAAAATGTTAAAAACCATTCAATATATACATATATAATTAAATTTAATAAAAAAATTTAAAAATATTACAAAATTATCTTAACGTGTCAATTTTATCATTATAAGTACAAATATTTAATGGCAACACCCTGTTATGTGTCATTAGCGTGATGTCAAACTGTCTATTTTTATTTTAAACACACCCATTTGTAAGCTTCTAGCAACTTCTCTTTCACTCTATTTAATAAATATATGAGTAAGAAAAAGACCAAGGTATTCTGCGTACGATGTCGATTGTCGATTTTCTACTCATCGAAAGAAACATCGCGAATATTAAACTTTGTTGTTCTATTATTTCACAAGTAAACATTGCACTAGAATAGAAATAGATTCCCGTGTCTTCATGTGATAAAAATAAATACTACAACACTCGTTTAAGGGATTTATTAATTTAATAAAAATGACTTTGCTCAGCTTACCCGTGCTTGTTCTTGAAAATATATTTTCTTATTTATCGTACGATGAAATAGCTAAAAACAGATTGGTAAGTTAGTTTTATTTATAGATTATTCTGTATTATTAAAATCAAGTCGTGTTCGTACCCACTTGTTCTATAATTAATATCTAAGATTATACCTTCGAGAACCTGTCTTTCTATAATGTAACGTATTTCCCTTGTTTGATAATAGGAAATTTTAAATTAATATAATATTCAAAATACACATGTTTTTGAGATCAGAATTGATTTCCGGCTTTTGAATACATCAAGGATATATGACTCAATGTTTTTTTGTTAATTAAATGTTTTGGAGCAATCAATTGTTTAAGTTTTATTTTATTATAAAAATTACCACATTAATTACCAGAAGATCTTATATTTATGTCATATGGTGATAAAATAATAATAACAATGCTTGTTATTCCTCCTCCATTGATCATTTTATAAAATAATATTTATCAACTACATTTAAAAATTTCTCATTAATAAAAAAATGTATACTATCACATTATCGTATTTTTTTATTATCATTTATTTATGATAAAGTTAGTAATTTTAATTGACTATATTCAAATAAGTGTTATTTATTTCTTTGTGTTAATTTATTTCTATGCTTATCCCTTCTTGACTTTGGGTTATCAATTCTTTCTAATTATATAACTTTAACTGGCCACCATATTCTAAGTTGGCCTAAGCTCCTCTTTTCGCCTAGTCTTTACCATATTATAATATCAGAAAGAGTGGTATTTAACTACATTGACTAGAGGAGTACCTGTTGATGAATATAATATGCATTGCCATTGCACTTCATAAATCATAGAAGTAATAATAAGAAAAAATGTAGTTATTTTGTGAAATATTTGGTAGCGTGTTATACTTCTTTTATTAATGTATTGTTATAAGTTAATATATAGTTTTATTTCAGGTCTCAAAATCTTTCAATGAAATATCCATGCGTATGCTCAACAGAGGTTTCCTAATGATAGAAAAAAGGCACGCTCTAGCTCTAAAAAATGTAAAGACACAATTGCCGAGACGAGAATCAGAGAGAAGGTTTGTAATTTCATCAATATTTCATTATTTTTTAATTTATAAATATTTATCTATTTATTTAGCATTGCTAGTGGCTGATGTATAGTAAAAATTCCTAATCATTACTGAAATAAAGTTTTAATAGGTATGTATAAAATATTAGAAAGCACAATTTTACAAATGGTAATATAATAAATAAAGGGTTTTATGCAAAAAACCTTACAGAAATCTTTTTCTCTACTAGAGTTTTCTACAATTAATAAATATGCATTTGAATTATTTCCAGACATCACCCATTGGCCCGTCACTGTGATATACTGACATCAATAGAGACGCGCATATCAATGCTCAATATGACGTATTCAAAGTTCATCGATCATAGCATGTGTTGTTTTATACCTGGGAAGGTGAGTGATATTGTTTTAATAAGTGTTTTTGTCATAACCGACTTTTCCAAAAAGTAGGTTCTATATTCGACAAATATAATACTTAAGTATTATGCACAGTGTGCAACTGTGAGCGTGACGGTTGTGAGTTCGATCCCCACTCAGAAGAAAGAATTGTTTTTAAACATGCAATGTCTCATAAATGAGGAAGTGCGTGAGAAACGGAGTGTCTGAACACTAAGTTCTCTGTGCTTATTCTGCGCTATAAGCGCCTGTGCCCCTGCGCTAATACTGGCCAAAATTCGGAGAAAAATGGGGAGTGGCGTGTCTTAACATTAGGCTCGCTCTGTCTACTGCTACATGCGGGATACAGAGTGAAGATGAAAAGAAAAAGAAAACTTATTAAACTTTTACTAATTCAAAGGTTTCTGGAAGCGGTTTCTTTGAAATACATGTAACTTTTTATATAAATTTTCTCGTAATTATATATATATGTTTTGTAATTGATTCTGTGATGTGTATAATAAAGTAAAGTAAAATGTCAGATAAAAAAAAAACTTATAAGAAATATCAGCTGTATGCTAATGTGTAAGTGTAATGTGTGTGTAATTGGTGTTTTTTTTAAATTGATTTTGTTTTTTAAGTTACTTATTGTACTTGTAAACAAATTACACAATATATTTACAATTTGTAATTGAAAACCTTCATTCTACATAAGTGTAAGTTGCCTAGGCTTTATATAAAATATATACATACAACAATTATTTATTGCGTCTTAGTATATACTTAACATTAATGGCGTCGTGACCCAGTGGAATTTGAAGCGTTCGATTCCCAGTGAGGAATGAAATTTTTAAAATGTTTATTTCCTCGCTCTGGTGATAAGGTAAAGGGCAGCATTTCGTTCCGCTACTCGACACATAATGCCTCGAAAATTCACCGGAAACTAGGACGACAAAGTGCCTTAATACTTTATACTCTGCCCTGCTATATACGGGATATAGCGTGAAGCAAAAAAAAAGAAAAACAAAAAATAAATGGAAAATGATGCGACAGTTATATATTACTCTGTCTAACTTGTGAATTCTCAAAATCATTTAAATAATAACCTTCTTGTAATTAAAACTATAACTTGTAACTACTGATTTCATTAAATAAAATTTAAAGAGGGAATAGTGCCGCAACGGTACAGCGTTGCACTGTAACACGACGCGACACAACTAGGCGGTTGTGGGTTCGATTCCCACACGGGCAATTGATTATAATATTTTATTTTTCCAGTCAGATTGACTCAACATTTTATTCCCCCTAACAATCCTAACGGAAGCTGCTATACTGAATTTAAATGAAACTCAATAATTCTAGGTAATAGACGAAATAAGACGCGTACTACGTATAGTAGAAACGTCGAAAACCCCGCCCCGAGCCCACGAAGTATTGCAAGAGCTAAGAGATATATCCAGTATGGCGATAGAACATTTCGATGATAAAATATCGCCGGCTTTTAGGAAGAAATTGCAAGAGGGCGTATCTCAGCCGGCGCCTAGACCACCACAAGGTTCATTAATTAATTAATATTGTTAAAGAAAATAATATATATATTTTTTTTAAATATTTGATTGTAATCCCGAAGGATTTTTTTTATTAAAAGTCAAAAGGATCACATTAAATCTAAGGTATAGTTACAAAGTTAATAATTGCTTTGTTAATAATTTCGGTTCGATTGCTACTTCGGTGAGAATATTAGATTATAATTTCTTATAATATAATGATAGAATTATTGTAATTTCTTCGTTATTCTTGCCAACAACAAGAAAAAAGGTGGCGTTAAGTTCCGCAACACAGCATGCAATGTCTTGGTAATTAGGCAGAAAGTAAGGAACTGTAGTGCCTTAATTATAGATTCTCTTTGTCGACTATGCTATATGCGGGATGGTACAGCGTGAAGCTAATAATTTTTCCTTAGTATAGTTTAAGTTCCGGCTGAATTAGAGTTATTGTGAGAGATTTAGTTTGTAAAACCGGGGAAATGAAAATAAGTGGTGTGCCCCCAATAAAGATCGAATATACAACCATTGATCTTAGTTAGACACAGCGGTGTGATGGCCTTCATTACGTTTTATTACCTTCAGATTAACTATTGATATTGCTGAAATGTTGATATAGTTTATTTTATAAATGGATTTCGTAAGTGACTTTTCACATATTGATTTTTTTCTCCCTTTATCTTGCGGGGTTATTATGTGGGATACAACATGAAGCTATCATAAAAATATATACATTTTTATTTCAGCTGTATTAACCCCATTAGCGGTACGCCAGGAATTAATCCAACTAAGACGGCGTTCCATACTTAATGCTAAGCTGTCATTATATTTAGCTTCGCAGTACAAGAAGTTTCATAAACGTGTAAGTTGTAATTTTTTATATATTTGCAAAGTCAGTTCTTCACTGTATCACTCACTGTGTCGAGGTTTTGATCGCTCCCAATAGAGTGAGACGTGGACTGTCAACGCGTCTCCACTCGCCGGGTAGAGTCACGTGGCGGGCATGAGATTTTGTCTGTCTGTTTATAATTGTCATTGTAACCTAATTTTTTTATATAGGATAAATTTACACATTATCTGTTATTTGTTTTTAACATTTTTTTTTATTTTGTTTATGTTTTGCCGCCCTTACTTCTACTATTCAGTTCGTAAGTTATTGTTATAATCTGACAATTTAGTTGGAATTGCGAGAAGCAGTTTTTGAGCATATTCTAAATGAATTAAGGCAGAGTAATGTATTTATTATATAACAACTGATAAACACGAATAAAGATCTTTATCGCGCATAAAAATGAATTAATCTAGTGACAGTAGTAAAGTTGCACACCCACTCACGAACATTCTACGGCGTCGAGAGTCTAACACTATGGGCCGTATTTATAAATCGCTCTGAACGTTGATCTTGAGATGCCGTTTTTATTCCTGAGATTATAAAACGGCATCACAAGATTGTTCTTAAGTTCATTCTTAGAGTTGAGAGAGGAGGAGGCCTTGGTTTTCTCTGCCTAAACACTGTCAATCAGCTTCTATGTTTTATTATTTATAATACAGTTATTCTATGACCAGGACTTCTTTTCCTAAGTACTTAGTAAAAAAGTTAATGGCGCATTGCCTAACATTGGAATCCTTTCAATGAGTTTGTTTCTAAGTCAGCAGCAGTTGCAGCAGTCAAATATATTTTATAAGATTTTATACTCCGTATACGGTGTCTTCTCCTCAGTGTCACCAGTATAATAATATTTTAGTTATTTATTTAATAAAAATAACACATAAAAATGTATATAAGTGTGATCACATGTATCATATGGATATATTTTTTTAATTTACCTATATTATCATCGATGGCAAAAATTATGAATTTCAAATAGTAAATACTTATACATATATCAATGGTTTATTTTTATAAAATTTTAAAACTGTTACTTTCTAGTTTTTTGTTTTTGTTGAAATTTATAATAGTTTTGAAGTCAGTATTTGTTTTTGAAAACTAACTCCTAAATCAATTAATTTTCTCTTAATGAAGATTAATTATATTATTTTCAGATGTTAGAATATAAGAGACTGGCGTGGGCTCAACAAAGAATAATAAGGGACATGCAAAAGAAAAATAAACAACAAGACAATTGTATTGGTAAGTGTTTAATGGTGATCATAGGTTCGATTTTTTCATCACATTGTTTTATATTTTAATTCGTCGTAAATAAAAAAAATATTGATATTATTGATGTATTACAAACATTTCACACTTTAGTTCATAAATTAAATTTAAATGTTTTAAATTTTTCAAAACCTATATTTTTTATATTACAGCTGATCTAAAGAAACGTATAGAAGAGTGTGATATAAAATATTCGGAACTAACACATACGAATCAAGCAGTTGGTGGGAAAGCTATTGCAGGTATATATTTTTTTAATAGCTTTACGTTGTGTCACATATAATGTAGGCATAGTAGGAAAAGGGAATCTAACGTTATGATACTTCCCCTCGCACCGCCCAACATTGGTTTTTGAGTAGCTTAAATCAACGCCGCGCTTTATCTTGTACCAGAGCGAGAAAATTACACTATTTCATTCCCCCGGGTGGTAATCGAAACCAAAACCGTCGCGTTTACATTCATACGTCCGTTCTACTATATAAAATAATAATCCCATAACCCATCCACTTTTGCCTGGACTTAAAATCGCTTAACAATTCCAGCGGTGCCAACTGAAAGTGCATCAACAACACAACCGTTACGTCATTTCGGAAGCCAAATTAAGTTAGATCTGTCCGTTCTACCTATTGGTACAAGCAAGAGAAATGCCAATAAAGGTGAAAATATTTCTTATTTATAATTTTGTAATCTTATTAAATATATTTGTAAAAACAATGATATATTATTAAATATATTTTTGGAATTTAGTCGTGGGTTCAATTCACAGTTGGGAAGTTTTGTAGTATTTATATATTTTTTTTATCTATTAACTTGAGTATGTTATCATAAATACGTTAATAAAATAGGATTTGAACACTAAAATACTTAAACAAGTTTTATATTATTAAATAAATGCTTAGCCCTTATATTATAAATTTTGAGGCCGTCGTGGCCCAGGGGCACAAGGGCGTGAATGTAACGCGACGGTTGTGGGTTCGATCCCCATTCGAGAAAATGAAATATTTATTTAATTTCCTTTCTTCGCTCTGGTGTCGAGGCAATGAGCGGTGGCGTTGAGTTCCACCACTCAACACGCAATGCCTTCAAAATACGGCGGAAAGTGGGGAACAAAGTGTCTTAACACTAAGCTCCCTCTGCCTTCCCTCCTGTGGGCAGGATACTGCGTGAAGCTGATTAGATTTTTGGTTTGATTTTTATTATACATTTTTTAATTTCACAGTTCTTCCGAACATAAAGCCGAGGAAATCATTAATTAAACTACCAAGTACATCAGACGAAGATGCAGATTCAAATCCAGGACCTTCTTCAAACACAATAATAAAAACAATAAGCACTTTAGCCAAAATACGAGGTATTACAAACGAATTAAAAAGTTTAAATAACTTATCTAAAAATTTAAAACGTCCCAACGATGATGAAGAAACGCCTACGAAAAAACTCAAAAAGGAATGATATAATAAATGTTTATTTTAAAATATTTTTTTATTTTTTAAGTTTTTCGTTTTTGACGTAGACCTAAATTCACAAAGTCCAACAAACACTTTTTGGCTGTATGTGTTAAGGTTTTTGTAGAATTTGGTTTCTAAAAAAATATTAAAGCCATATAACATAATTAAGGCTTCAATATTTTTTATCAATATATAATTATTTAATTATAATCAATGTATTATATTTTTTTTTGTGTTTTTACGAAGACGAGAAAAACGTAGATCCAAAAATAAAATGCTTTGGGTGTATGTGTTTAGGTTCTCGTCTACATTGTGGAATTAAGATAGTAAAAAAATTAAGCGAAATATATACATACATGTTTAATTATAATCAATGTTTCATATATTTTTTCGTTTGATTTGGCTGTATATGCTTAGGTCTTTGTATAGCATAAGGAATTAAGTTTATGAAATAAAATGAAGCGATTTTTCACAATAGAAGACAATATTTCTTTTGTTATAATAATTGATTCTTAATATTTTATAAATTAATGTGGTTTTTTAGAAAAAATGACATAACTGACAATGTTCTTTACATTTTTGTTAAAAACACATATTCTTCAATAATTTTCATTAAATTGCAACTTTTTAGTTGACATTTTCATTCTGAGATTGCGGTGTCATGTAATATACTATAAGTATTTTGATCGTAACACAAAAATAATTAAAAATTAAACATGTTTCCTCTGTCCTTTTAAACAAAATATTACTTAACATTGTTTCAAAGAAAGGAAAGAAAAGAATTTAAATAAACAAATAAGTCCACAGTTGTTGTATATTTTTAATAATAAACATATGCTACACACATTTTTAAAATAATCATTAAATATCTAGTCTATTTCTTTTTAACATATTTTACATTAAACAAAGTTAAAATAAAGTATTATCACACACTAGTAACGTAATTTAACAAATTAAAAAGAAAATACTTATATAGATACAATATATTGTAGAAATATTTTATAAAAACAACAAATGCTGATATTTAGTATATCTAACAAATCTTTAAATAATAATACTATTAGGTAATATGTATAAAAATTGATTTTATCAACGTTTATAATTATATATGTAGTGTAAATAACAATATTAAAAATAAAATACATTAACATGACGTTTTTAAAAATCACTTCTTTTAAATAGTTTGGTTTTAATTTAGAATATACATGTGTATCAAAAACCTTCTTTAATCGTAAGCTAGCGATCCGCTTGCGGCTTCACCCACTTGAACAATAATTTCTTTACTAATCTAAATTGCTTTAGTGTTCTAATAACATTATAATTTTTAGGGAATATCCATACTTTGGAAAGCAAAATATTTGATATTGATATAACTTTTTTTATTTATAAACCGATTTTAATAAAACAAGCACTAAATAGTAAATAAAATTTGCCAAAATATCAAAATTAAAATTGCATTTAAATCATTGTGCCGTGTCGTGTCGCTGAAACGCACAGACGAACCGACAAACAGTCAGAGATAAAAAAAATATCCAATGTTTTGGTTTCTATTACAAATACCCTCAATATTTTTTTTTCAAGCATTTCCCATGTACGGACAGCAATGTTACAACTTTATCATATGCATAGATTTGTCATTTACTCTTTATATAATTATATACATTTGTGCACAAGTTAATATATTACTGAAGCTGCCAAAAAGTCCAAATACGTGCATTGTTTGGATTTACTACAAAGTAACAAGGATATCAAATGTAAATACTAAATAAAGGTAATTCATGAAAGGAATGATGAAAAATTTATGGTAGCTTATGTTATCAGTTTTATAGTACAGTTAAATTTATATGAGACAAAAGAGCATTTGACAACTTTTTAAATTTATATTTTGTAACAATATTTATTTAGTATTAATAATTTGAGGCTATCGCGAATCGTATGTGAAATGGTTTGTCTTCATTTCCTCGCTCTGCTTGGACAAAGCGCGGAGTTGATTTATGCGTCTATCCAGCTATAAACCGGATAAATTTTGAAACGGAAAAAATGTAATATACGATGATACTGTTAGTATAATTATTTGTTTTAAAACAATAATAAATTTTGATTTACTCTATTGAAAAGTCATTCAATTCGTTAGTCAATATATTTTATAAAGAAAAGTATTGTATTTAAAAAAAGATGATTGGTTTATATACAATGCTTTTTTTATATAGATTTAATTTCTCCTATGTTAATCTGAGTCGCGTTAGTTCTTAACTTTTTTCAAAGTATATATAATTTGTAGGTGAACATACTTATATATTTTATGCTGTAGATTAAAATTATATTTTAATAGATGCATATTTAGATATAACTTAGACTGAATGAGGGATATTTTGTAGATAACAAAAAAATTGTGTTTAATCATATTTTTTATTTTAACTTCGTATTAGAAATCCGCCTACTCTATATTATGTAGCGATTTATACATTATTTTGTAGGTATGAAAAATAATTATAATTGTATGAACCTTTCTATCCACGTAGTAATTTATTTATTTTCATAAAATATAAAGGAATGTTTATAAATTTATTTGTTACGTAGAATTCAGGATTTCACTGCCCTTTTAGAATCATTTTAATTTTAATATAAACCAACCGTTTTTCGTGTAATAAGTAAATAACAAAGCATCGATTAAATGTTTCAAATTGTATGTATATGCTTATTATTTATTTCACTTTTTTAGCTTCATGCTGTGTCAATTTTTGAAGTGTGTTGGTTGGCGAAACTCATCGCCGCGCTTTGCCTCATTACCAGAGTGAGAAAATGCTAAATATTAAATATTTCAATTCCTCCGAAATCGAATCCAAAATTGTTGCGTTTACAATCGCACGCTTGTGCCACTGCGGCACGACAGCTTTTGTTTTGATATAATAACTTTTATTACTAATAAATAATAAAATTATCATTGTAAAATAAAATACCGTTTATATGCAACGACGCACGTAGCATATACCTATAGAAGGGAAACTGCCGCACACACCTAATTCTGAAAGCGAGTCGTAGGTATTGGCGGCCAAGTTCAAAGTTGTTTAACCTTTAGTAGTATTTTTGTTGTAGTATGTGTCTACGTTATTGGTCTATCTGTGCGTAACTGCATCACACGAAATACAGGTATAAACATAGTGAAATTAAAATAAATCTATGATTAAATTTTTGAGGTATCTTGATTAATTTCTTTAGATATAAGGCTTAAAATATTTGACCTATATGCTGTTTCCGCAAAAGAAGCGCTGACTCTTCCATATAAGGTTACCATCACTGTCAAATTAAACAAAAAATAAAGTTGCAAAAAAACATTTGAATTTCATATTGATTTTATTCTTATTGTATGTTTTTATACTACAATTTATTTAATAATAATCGTTTGTAGCACCATTTTACATTTCACAGTCATTAATGTATTTTATACATAATAATACCAAACAATAAATAAATAAAGTTTATAAACATTATATTATTCAATACATAATACTTTGTAGGGTTTTATTAATTTTTATATTGCACGTGGCCCAAATTTGGATAACAATTTCGTTTATACAGCCAAAAAATATTGCACAATTTTTTAAATTACATGTAAGCTATACCTTAATACATATCATGAACATACATAATAAATATGAATTATCAAAAACATTACTTTTTTTGTTATGATAATTATCAATAATTTTGTTTGGAACCGTTGCCTTCTATTTTTATTAATATTAAAAAATCTGTTGATTTACAAAAAAAATTTAGCAAAGAGGCAATCATTTTTATTCTTGACATTTAAAATGTACCAATGCGATCTTATATATTAAATTAACAAATTATACATCATACAATAATATAAATATAAACAGGATCTATTAATGAATTACAATATGTTAATTATTTAAAATATACGATGTGCATAAATGAAGTTTTGCAACTGTCTAAAATGATTTTAAATCACAGTATTAAACATGATTTTACGTAATGTACTATTAATGTTTAAACATAACAAAAATTGATTTGTTTTTTAATAACCTTATAAAGTTAATAAATTTATATAATACAGATTAAAAAAGTTTTTGTTACTTTCTATAGACCATTTTTTTATATATATGATCTTATATATTTATTGTTATAGTAGTTATTAAATTACGACAGCCTCTTAATAATATACCTTAATGCAGTATTTACACATTACATTGCCACTACAGTTAGATTTTAGATTAAAGACATTGTTACTTTTTCATATTCACGAATATCTTGCATTTTGTGGAATAAGCAAAAGAGGAAACTTCAATCGACATTTGTAACACGCTTCTATTAAGTCGAACCGAGCGAGTGTATAAAACCTATGAATGTAAACCACTTGAAATAATTGTATCTTCACGAAACTTGACAGTTATACTTGGCCTAGGTAACAAAAATATACAATGTTATAGTACTCACGAGCTAATCTAAGGTTGGAGCGAGGACCTGAATATAGAAGCTCTCTAGATGTTACTAGTAAACGATTCGAGTTTAAGCTCATAAAATTTAATTCTCCTAGAACATTTTATATCACTTGGAAATCTTAGCTTTAATTTTTTTTTGAACCTATATATTTTTTTTAGACAATTCCTAAAAAATCTTCTGGGAGGGAATCGAGCCCATCGCGATTACAATTTACAGTTACAACGTCGTTGTACCACCGCTGCTGACACAGTATGAAAAAGGTGTTATATTTACATAACATTATGCATGTTTGCGAAAATTGTCGAGTCGTGAAATTAGCTTTCTAATTTCTTTTGGCGGGATGTAATATATATATTGTTACATATGTTATGACACGCCATTTCACTGTTTAAACTGCTAGCGATTACACTCATATATTTGGTTATAAGTTATATTATTATATAGTTAGTACTAGTATAGTATTTTTTATTTTATATATTTTTTTGTTGAATTGAGTGAAGTAATGGATCATATCTTCCTGAAGTGTTCGTATTTTATCATATGATTTGTAATTTTGGAAATTACATTAAGATAACTAGTGTAAATTATCGATTTTCATGGGTGGGTGGGACATCATGTATATAGCGCTATAGTAGATTCAATTTCCTACAAAATTTAAGCATTTTTTAAATGTGACTTAATAAAATAAAGTGTAGTTTGAATCGAAAATGTAAAAAGTAGTGCTGTACCACAAATAATCTTTACTTATCTAAAGTCCGTATTGCGTAGCGACACATGTGAATGTAAATGCGATGGTTGTGGATTCGATAACCAGATTTGGTAACCAGACAAAGCGCAACGTTCATTTTCCTCATTTAACCCAATAAAAAGGGGAAGGGAATGTCTTAGCATTAAGTTCCCTCTATCTAACCTAATACACGCGTGATACAGCGTGAAGTCATTTTATCTTAGATAAAATGGGGGATGGCAGATAAATATAATACATAGGTACCTATAATATTTACATACAGACAGGTAATCTAGCTAAGTTATTATATAACTATTTAAATATAAGAATGAAATGTATCTGTGTATTGTTTTTTTAAATAAATAGTCTATATTGTTGTGTTTTATTAGTACTTACCATATTTGTACTATTTGTATTTTATATAATTAAATTATAAAATAACTTAAACTGTAACTGTACTGTAAACTGTGTATCACTAAGGAGTTTAATTTTAAGAAACAAGTTTAAACTCAGGACTAATATCAATACGTAAGCTTAAATAGAACATTATTGTATACTAAAAATAACAATTAAATATAAACCATATTAGGTTAATACCATAACAACTTTGTTATGCAATTATTAAAATACATAATTTTCACTGTAATTCATAGCTTATATCCGCATGATAACCGGAAGGGCCGGCGGAGTATTTAACCTGTTGCATCCTTCCGTCCGGTAGTAAAACGTGATACTGTCCTCTAGTCCTGTCCCCAGACTTTGCTTCACGGTGTCCGTAGTAATTACCACTTTCTGAATCGTGAACTCTATAACCGAATTCGTAGTTGGCTGCGTAGTGTAGCTAAAACAAAAAAAAATGGGTATAAATGATAATATATATATATATATTTTTTAATTTTAATTCCTATTTACACTACAGACTTATGGTCCGTATCTTTTGTTATTTTTACATTTCTTTTAAAACTTTTTTCTATAGATATTACCTAGAACCAGACTTATGTTATTACCATACATATATTTCTATATTTATACAATATCTATATATGATAATAATTTTAATAAGGCTCTAATTTCTTGCTCTTGTAATAGGACAATGGGTGGCGTTCAATTCTGCCACTCAACACGCAATGTCTTGAAAATTAGACTTAATTTTTTAGTTTAGAATTAGTTTTTTTTAACATTAGGTTCCCTTTTGGAAGGAGGAAGAAGGTAAATTTTTCTTTGGCACATACTTTTGCGGATTGTTTTTCCCTTTCTCCCATTTTAAAGGCTGAGTATTGAATGGTGAACGTCACAACGTCACATTCACCACGTCACGTCACGTCACCAGACTCAATCAACAGTTTATCGATTCCCCCAAACAATTTTTATTTTGCTTTACCCAGTATCCCACATAAAAGGTAGACAGAGAGAAATATTAGAATCTAGTGTTAAGATACTCGGTTCCTCATTTTTCGCTGAAATCGGAAGGAAGAAGTGAAGGCATTTGAGTGGCGAAACAGAGAGAGAATGAAAATATTAACTATTTCATTCCCCCGAGTGGGAATCAAACTCACAACCATTGCATTTGTAAATGCAGCCTCAATTTCATCTTCTTTATTTTTCTTTCCAAATTAATAGCTCTAAGTTTCATAAACTTAATTTTCCTTTAATTATAAAAAAAAGTATATATGAAAAACGAAGGTTGAAAACTTTACCCATGAATACACAAACGGACACAATTATATTTTGTATGAAATAAATTTTTAATCATGATGATACTAGTTAGATAATAACATTAGGTAACTTACATCGGACCGACTTTCTGCAATTCTAGATTCTCTCAGATGCTTTAGAAAGTTATTTCGCTCACGATCTTCAATTTACTTTAATAAAGAAGAATCGACTTTGTTGTTTTATGTAGGTATATTCCAGGTGAAAAGTTCAAAGGAAAAATTTTTTTTAGCTTGGAGGGCAGGGGAAACCTAATGTTAAGACACTTCGTTCTCCACGTATCTCCTAATTTTGGAGATATTATGTTTTGAGTGGTGGAACTTAACAGCGCACTTTGTCTTTTTACCAGGTTATGAATATAATTTACTAATAACCGTTTATAGTCAGGCGCTGGCTCAGTACCGTTGCGCCTGAGAGTACATTATTCTCAATTTATTATATTGAAATTGTCAAAATTTTCTCAACCTGTTTATAACAAAAATTGAGAGAAAATGTGGTTTGCAAATGTTTTTGTTTCAAATGTTCAATTAATAAAATTAATACTACTTCATTGCCTAATCATCTTTGTTTATTAAGATATTTATGTTATCTTGAAACCCCAAGCTATCGTCAATTACGTGGCTCAGTGCACGACAATTATTTCTTAATATTTTCTAGTTGAGTAAACTAGAGTTGAGACTTGAGATACTAAAATACAAAAAACCATTATTTTTTTTATACACTGTACATTATATTTTTTTTGTCTATCTGTCGGTCATTCTGTTTGTCCGGAAATACAACAGTGAAACATTTTTAAGCATTACAACAATTAAACATTTTTTTTAGAAGGGATTGAGGATTACCATATGGTCTGTTTATACCCCGGAATCAGGATTTAAACAGGAAAACCAAAAATACCAACCAATTTACAGAAATTAAATTTTGTTTATTTAAAAAAATAATCGAATAGTTCAAGCGGGCGAAGCTGCGGTCGGGCTGCCGGTTTGGGATATTACGTATATTATTTATAAATCGGTTATAAATTACTAAACGTATTTCCTACATGTATAACAACTTTATATAATATTAACGATGCATATCAATCTCTAAGTATGATTCGTAACATATCGTTCCATTCTTTATCTTGTTTTTATATTATTTTACTTATTTCAATAAAAATAATAAAAATGATGGTTACTTATGCATTTTTTATATTTATATATATATATAAATGAAATTAAAACACATATATATATAAATGAAATTTTCCACAGTCCCTAACGGAAAATGATTATTTTTAAAGTTAAACAAAACGTGTGTCACTAGGCTGTATCTCATTAGCCGTCGTAGTTGGACATTAAAAATGTTCACAGATGATTTACATTTACACTACCGCTGCTATAATAACAAATACTAAAAAACAAAAAAAAATACTTAGAAGGCTCATACGTGATTTTTTTCTGTTTTAAATTTTTCAGATAATAATACACTTCGTGTGCGAGTCCGCCTCGCACTTGACTTTATATATAGAGTTTTTTATATAGACATATTTTTATCAATTAGGTTAGTAAATTTTGGAAAGTATACCTTTGAGTAAACTGTGAAATTAAGGCTGGTCACACTTTGTTATAGTTATATGAAAATTTAATTGCTTTTGAAAGTGTAGAACGAAATGACTGGAGTTTCACAAGTATATATCATATACGATAAAACATATTGCCCCATATAGTTCCATAAAAACTTAGTTTCTTAACCTTTTATTACTTTTGAAAATTGTTATTAAACATATATTAATATATTTATACAAGTAAGTATTCATTATTCGTTCTAAGTCATAATTTCTTAAATAATGTATATTTCATATTTTTTGTGTTATTTGTAAAAACATATTTTTTGTATAACTTGGTCGCTGTCCTTTGAATTTACAATGTAATCTTTTTGGTAATTTACTTGGTAAACTATTTGATTTTCTTCCACTCTGTGGCCCGCATAAAAGCGGGGTATGAGCAGAGAGCAGAGAATGCTAAACGAGTTTTTGCCACAACCATTGCGTTTACAGTAAATCTTAATAAATAAAAAAATACAATAATCACATAATATTTAACACTTTTATTAATTTAAAAGCATAAATAACACATAAAAATAAATAATTTACAAAATAAATAATAATAATAAGTCAATATTAGGCATTAAACTTATGGAGCTTAAACAAGTTATTTCTAACATGTTTAAAAGGGTATCTTTTTCTGTACTTTCCAGGATAATGCAATTTTTTAGGTCTACTGTTACTTTTAGTTAACTGATATACATCTAAATGCTCAATATTTAAATTGTTATGTCCAACTAAGTCTTTTAGTTGAGATTGAGTCAACATGTACACAGGTTCAAGGTTCTCAAAACGTAAGGAACTGATTGTCGATTCAACTTTTTGGGGAATGTAACTTTGGGGACTGCCGAATAATGATGGGTAACCGTAAAAGGGTACCCCGTAAGAAGTGGATGGGGGATTTCCATGTATACTAGACAAGGGTACTCGGCGAAAATTACGTAATTTGTTGGATAAACTACCTTTAGACTCAACTTGGTAGCCAGATGGGCTAAAATTTTGAGATTTTGTTTCGAAATCATATTCATGTGATGAAAAATCATCATAATAATCGTCATCATAAAACGATTGTAGTTTATGATTAGATTTTTTATAATCGTAATCATAATCATCATACGACGCTTCACCTATTGGAAAGCTCGGTGAATAAACATCTAAATTATCGCGATTCTTATGAAACGGATTTAACCGTACAAGTGCCTCGGATGTGGGAGTGTCAGAGTTGTTTAACTTTTTTTCCGGCAAAAGAAAAGGTTCGGTTTCTAATTTAGATCGCTTGTTACGAATTTTAATACTTACATTGTCTTCATACGCTGAAGTTTCTGTACCGTCTTCTAGCAAATGCTGTAGGCCTGTCGTTTGGGCATTGTGATGAAGATATCTCTCGGTTTTATCTCCTTCTTGATAACCATAGTGTAAATATGACTTATCATTGGTTACTGTCTGACTTGCAACTTCTAATTTATAGTAATTATTATTTTTCGATGTAGCCGTTTCCACTTTTGGTGGTACTGTCGGTGCTGGGAGACTTTCTTGTTGTTTTTTACTGGGGTCGTCTATATCATCAATTTCTTCGGTTATAGGAGTGTGATCTTTAATAACAGGTATGAATACATCGGTATAAGTAGATTTTGTGCTATGAACATTTTGAATTTGTGATGGATTTTTTAAATAGTTATAAAAATCTGATGGCAGACCCTTATTGATTTCTTCATTTTTGTCAAAATTTATCAAAGCAGTAAATTCTGTTAACTGTTGCTCTGGATTTTTAGCTAGTAATGAGTTTAGTGCTTCAATTTCTTGAACAGATGTAAATTTTTGATCTAATTGTTTTGGGTATGCCGTTTTAGCATCGCTTGATAAAATATTTGTATATAATTTATTTGGTTCTTTAACTAAGATAGATCCAATATTTGAGTTAGGTTTAATATCAATACCACGGTCGTGGTAAGAGGGTACCGGCGAAACGTATACTGTTTGGTATCTTTTAGGTTCTAATTGTTGACTATAATCAGCTGAACCGTAAGACCTATGATTTCTATTCCTTGTATCTTTTAAAATTTCGCCTTTTGTAGCTTGCACTGGATCGATTCTTTGGGAGCCTCGTCTTGGTAATTGTTTTCTTTGGTTTATCACTCTCCTTGATGGTTGTTTTTCAGTGTGACTGTCAGTATTACTCTGACCTCTTTGTTTAGTTTGTCCTCTTTGTTTAGTTCTACTCGGTCTTGGAGATGAACTTACAGGAACATCTTTTAAAGTAGCTTGTTGTTGTTCGACTTCAAACTGATGATTCTCTTGTAATTCGTGATAAGCTTTCATATAACTATCAATGATTCGCGGGCCTTCGTTCCATCTTTGTAATTGGGCCTTATGTTGCCTTACTCTTTCTGCATTAAACATTGCTTGTTGGTTACTCGCGTGGAGTCTTGCATTTTGCTTGGAATTACCAGCTAGGGGATTCCCATATGGTAATATTCCTGGACTACTGGATACTCGTATTTTGTCATCTGTCCTCGCTTGTTCATTGATCACTTCGTATACAGGTGCGTTAGTTTCATTCGATGACGTAAATTGAAGCGTTATTAGAAAGATAATACTTGATTGCATATACTTGTTTGGATGCATTGTGCCTGTAAATAAAATAAATTGTTCCTTATTTTTTTTTAATAATAATATACAGTTAAAAGTTATGTGGTTATAACTAAATGGAATAAACAAATGTTAAAAGCAAAAATATTTTTGACGTCTCCCCACATACTGTTCGAATTTTCGAGATATTGTGTGTTGAAAAGCGGAACTCAACATCGGGCTGTGTTTTGCTCCCAGGACGAGGAAATAAAAAATATTTAATTTTTCAATTAGAAATCGACCATGACTTCTAAGTGTAATAATTATCACAAATAATTTAGTCTAATAGTCGCATCTAGCTGACATCGACAACTAAACAAATTATAGAGACGCGAATAAAATAAATTATGCCAGTTTGCCCCAAAAACAAAGTTGTATCATCGTTACGTATATACCTAATTAGTCATATAATTATGTGAAATAACACATGAGTAACGCCTTGGGGGCTTATGCTATTGTATTCCTTCTTGCGGCCATTCTTATTGAATTATGAAGTTTACTTGTAAGTTATATTACTTTAAATTCACAGATTCTTAAAATGATATGAATATGGGATTTGAAATATATTTATATCTCACGCCTATTAGAGGCCATCGTGGCACGTGTGGTTGTAAACGCGACTGTTGTGAGTTCGATTCCCACTCGAGGAAATTCATAATGTAACCTTTTATTTCGCTACTCAGCGCGTAATGCCTCGATTATTGGACGAAAAGTAGAGAATAGAATGTTTTATAACTAATTTTCCTTGGAGTTTAATTTTTCTTTGAGTTTAAACAAATCTCTGTAGGTAGATTTTTTATTTTTTAATCTTAAGAGTGATGACTGGATAAGAGAGAATGCTAATTAATAAATATTTTAACCCTCTTATATACCAAGACGCGGGTTCGAGTCTCGCTAAGTTAATTTTTTTATACGTTTTCTAAATACATACAATGTTGACCTCTCATGCTCATAAAGATCATATTATTTCACGTAATCCACTTAAAATCAAACATAAACATAAAAGGAGGTCGGACTGACCATAAATTTTTGGAGTTAAAAATACTTTCTCTCAACGCGTTACATGATTAATTGTGGGCACATTATGTAAATTATACGTGTAATTCTAATTATAGTATGTAAATGCTGGTCATGTTTTGTTACATAGTCAGTTTGGTGCAGATCGTGGATTTAAATTTTGTTATCTTTTTAATATTTTCTTAAATTATTAGAATGTTTTATTTTTTTAAGTATTTTTTACGTATGTTTATGGGTCTCTTTTTGTGTACCTAGAGATATTTTCCGAGATAGGACGCTTGCTGGGATCTCGGGGTCTAGATTGACTTCAGCTTTGATGAAACATGTTCGTTTGTTTAATTTTTGTCAGGACTAATTTTATTTTAGTAAAATTTCTAAAGTGGGCATAAGACTATTTTGCGAAGGATTTAATTGAAATTATCTGTTTTTTTTTAAAAGCATTCGCATTTTACAGTGCACCGTAAATTTAAAAAATATTTTTTACACAGTAATACAAAAGAAGAGTTGAGAGAGCTATATTATTACAATAAGTTTAAGCGGGCGCAGCCGCATCACTGACGCTAGTATATGTGTAATAAAATAGGCCTGTTTGTTGCTTCACTTTTAACTAGAAAGCGAAAAGTTCCTAGCACCTTCATTAACAAATATATTATGTATACATATATGTATGTACAAAGTAGATACGTTATTACAAAGCAATTTCTATTAAACTTAAAATACTTATATAATAGTGAAGCCGTTGTGGTACATTGGAACTCTGATTATAAATGCGAAGGTTTTGGGTGCGATCGCACTTGGTGGGATAAATTATTTTAATTTTCTATATAACAAGACAAAGGATTGCATTGAGTTCCGCCACTTAACATATATAATGTCTTATAAATTATGTGTTGCGTGGGGATAAAAGTGTCTTAACATTTCCTTCGCCTACCCTTCTATATGTTGGATACAGCGTGAAGCTATTAAAAAAAATATTATGTAATCAAAATCATCAAACATCTGTCCGTACGTTGACTCTTTCTTACTTTCACTACAAGTTTGCATGTCCGTTCGTCTTTTAGATATAGACGTTGAATTAAGCGATTTCCGGAGGCAAGACCGGCCAAAGAACTTCTTTACTAAGGAGTCCTACACTTTTTGCTCAAACCACTTTCGATAATGTTTGTTCTAATAATAGTATTAATTGGCGACAATTGCGTTGTGGCGCATTGGCTCAAGCGTGTGACTGTAAACGTGACGGTTGTGGGTTCTATTCTCGCCTGGGGGAACACAATATTTTATATCTTCATTTTCCTCGCTCCGGTAACTAGGCAAAAGTGTAGTATTGAGTCCCGCTGAACACGCAACGCCTCCAGAATTTTGTGGAAAATGGGCAACGGATGGGAATGTGTCTGAATGTGAACGGAGTGTCTTAACGTTAATTAGGTTTCCTCAGCTTATCCTGCTACGTGCAGGATACAGCGAGAACGGTGTTTATTCTACCACTCTACAGTATCTCCATTCGGAGAGGTAAACGGAGAAAGAAGTGCCTTGCCATTAAGTCTTTTCTCTTGACTCTGAATCTGCAACTGTCAGTCAGTCAGTTTTTATATACCATTATTTGTAATCTACGAATATATGGAGACAAACAGATTTTATTTCATTTTTAGTCTGTAATATTTACCTGTAATAATATACGTTCCTCCGTTGGCAAGACAAAGTTCAATATAGTTTAACCAATATGGAGACCGAAGAAATGTATCATTAAATTATTAATATTTAAATTCCAAATACAATATATTATACAATAGATACATCACTTAAAGCAGAAGACTAAAGTATAAATTAAATATCATTACTTATTTCCATTAAAAACATAGCCGTAATGGTGCAATTTACATCATAAATCTCAAAGAAATCGTGTCGTAATCGTATCGCTATCGCTAATTATAAGCACGAGATCTAGGCTAAATAGTTTACATTGAAGTCAATGTCAGATCTATTCCGTCCACGCCCGTTGCAAGTCATATAATAAGAATGCAATATTTGAATAGATGATTTTTCATTTATATGTAGGTGTAGTTAGTTCAATTTCTATTTAGTATATATTAGCACTGCAGGATTAATAGGTACATATGAAAATTCTTTTGTAAAGACAGTCGTAGCTCACTTATGTCGCGTTTAAATATCTCTATGTAATTAGGGGTTGCTTAGACTTTGGCTTTGATTTCATATAATAAAATTAATGAAGTAACTCAGAAAAATACTAAAATCGACAATCCGTTTTATTTTTGACTCATTTTAGAGGAAATATATACTCGTCGTTATATTTAGAACGCCACGGTTTATTTCACTAAATCAGAGTAACGAAGTAAAGAAAATCGAACTAACAACCATGGCGAACACTATTCAAATGCTAAGTTTGCTGTTTCTAGTACATTGAAATAAAAAATATTTTGTATTAAAAAAGGATGACAATGCTTTGCATGTCTCTATTACAGAAAAAATACATATTGATCTTTCAAAGTTTGTTTTATCACTATAAAGGGATTTAGCGAAGTATACAGTAGACGGAATTCCATAGCACACATACATTACCTAAGTCTAATAACAAAAGTTCTCCCGAATAATTATCTTTAATAAATTTTTCTAATAACTGAATTTCAAATTTTAATTCAAGACATTTTAATACGAATAGAATTTTGCATGCACTTTTGAATACACGAGTAAATATAAAGTTACCACCTGCTAAAGGCGTCGGTACTTAGTATATTAGAGAGCGTCGACCTCAATCAATCAAAACAAAGACATAATACGACATCTAGATCAACGAAAAAACGTATGAGAACTAACTTTATAAGACTAATTTATCAAGTCACGACATTGCTCTTTTGGGATCCGTAGAATAATAACAGGACGTCGATTTTTATTAAAAGGGGTTATCGAGGCAGAGTTGGGAAGAATTATATTTATGAATTCCATTTTCATATTTGAAATTTTCGTTGAAGTTAGACACGGAAAGTAGATAGAAAAATAAAGAGGCACGTGAACAAAAATAAGAATGAATATCGAAATATCAAGAAAGATTTCCTTTGGATGTTGTGTATGTATTTCGATCTATAAATAGCTTTTACATTTATAATAGGAATAATTAAGAGTTCTTCGAGCTTCGAACCCAAAAACATGTTTGCGATTTGAACTGGTAGTTTCTGAGATGAGTGCAATTAACTAAATAAACACATAAGGTTTATATTTTTGCTATACTGTAATGGTAATTGGTACCTACCAACTGTTTTTTGTGGAGGTCATGTCGATGGTCAGGTCGATATTTGATCTTAAGCCTCGCATAATGGACAATAATAAATATTATGTACGGTCCACTTCTTAATAAATAGTTAACGGAACGAAACGGAAACTTCAAGTATTATTCTGCAAAGCTAGGTATACCCCAGATGTCAAGAACTAAGTGGTTCAACTAAATGCCATTCTTTGACTTGAACAACAAAACAATTGTCCCTGCTGTACATTGTAATGATAACTAATTCCTACGAGTGATAATCGATTTATCACTGTTGAGTTGATAAATCGATTCCTTCTCGGAGTCAGACGCTGACACGCTGCGCCCCTACTCTCGTAATAGTAAAAATTACAAAAGAACCAAAATGAATGTGCCAATTTACATAGGATTTATGTAATTTTATAAGTTGTTTTCTCATACACTTATACATACATAGCAAGGCTTTGTAAGTACGTGTGAATAAGGTTTCCCCAATCAGCTAAACAAAAGTCATGATAGACTATTGTGTCCGTGTCGCGGTCACGCTTTTGCTTGGGTTCCGTGATGGTCAATTTCGGTTCCTTGATAACTTCCGTTATCAAATGTTGGTTAATTATATTAATAAATATTATACAATACTAGATTCTTTCAAGGAACTAACTATACATATTTATGTAGTATAAGTCTAGTTCTAAGTAATCTATAATAAGGCTACTAATATAATAAAGTGCTGTCTAGTTTTGTGAATGTAGAGTTCCGTCTCTCAATTTGCAATATTACAAATAAAGTTGAATGGAGTTTGTTGCACTAGGTTCCTTCTGCCTACCCGCATTATGGGATACAGCGTGAACTTAAAATAAAATAAATATGTAAAACATAATGTTACGAAACGCCAAACAAAGTTCAAAAGTATATTAGGTATATTTCAGATTAGGGTAACTTACGTATGTAGGTACTAGATTGTTTTACCTGGACCAATGTAGATGAAATCAAAAATTTAATCAATGATCCAATACTCAATATTTCTGTATACGAAAAAAAAACAAAGATTAAATATTTTTATGACTAATAGACAGACTCATTTACTTATTGGAGTACGGAACCATTAAAACTTAATGTGAGTTTAATCTTGACTCGTAAAGTTTCTCATAGTGCCTGCGACTGTATTGTCCGTGAGGCAAAAAAATAATTGAATAAGGCAATTTTCGCGGTTACGTAAGTTCTGTAATCGAAAGTTTATAGCTACATGATAATATGATAATAATAACCTTATAAATGTATTTATTATTTTTTGAATCAGTCGCGGCACAAGGGCACATACACAGCGACACTTTGTCTGTACGGTTAGCGATAGCGGTTTTTTGCGGATTTGATTCCCTTGATCATCGAGAATTAATTATTGTAATAACCTAACTACAGAACAAGACGAAGGACTGCGTTTTATTCCACCACTCTATATTTCAACTGGAAAATTGTGCGGTGCGCGTGGAACGGAGTGTCACATCACTAGATTTTGTCTGGCTAGGGCTATGTACGGGATACAGAATGAAGCTAAAAGAAAAGAATCATTTATGATATTATTTTATAACACAATGCTTTTCATTGTATACTAAAACAGTTTAAAATTTTTATGTAAAAAAGCGAATATTGAAACTGAAAATTGAATGCGGCTCTTTCTGAGAGCGAAAATAAATTTAATGTAATTATTTCCCAGAATGGAGATCAAACGAGTAACCGTTGCGTTTACACTAATATTTTGCCGCTGCGCCACGACTAAAACAGTCGTTTTTATTATTGGTGGAGGTATAAATCTAAAACAGACACATTCAAAAATTTATTAAAATAAGATCGGTTATTAAGGCCGTCGTGGTGCAGGGGCACAAGCTTGTGCTTGTTATGAATTCAATTCCCATTCTGGATAACGAAATATTTAATACTATTAGGCAAAACGTGGCGTTGAGATCCGCCACTCAATGTGCAATGCCTCGAGAATGGAGCGGAAGAGTCGTAATAAGAAGCGGAGTGTCTTAACACTAGGTTCCCAGGTACCTTCTGCCTACCCTGCTTTGTGCAGGATGCTGTGTGAAGTTAAAAAACTAAAAAAGATCTATAATTTGAATAGGTATTGAAAATAAATAAACAGAGGTTAGCTTTATACGAATTTTATAGCATCATTGTAATGACCTTTTCACATAGATATTCACTGTTCGATGTTTTAAGTCGTTTTAAAGGTTGTGAGTGTTACCTTACGAGATCGTCCTTTTATAATAGTGAATGCAGGAGTCTTAATGTGTTTTGTGGCCTATACTGATGCAATCACTAATTATAGCTATCTATGCTTTTTCATACTTAAAACTTATCAATTTTAGTAAGCAAGTATAGAAAAAGATACTGTGGCAAAGGCAGTCGTGTTGTATGTGATTGTAAACGGTAAAGTTATAAGTTCTATACAATAATGGAATATAAATGGAATGTATTTAAATTAAGTTCATTTCCTTGCTCTGATAACAAGACAATCAAGCAATGTTTAAACATTTGATAGTGCGTGTAGAACGGAGGGTCTTAACACTAGGTTCGCTCTACTTACTGTGCTATATGTAGGTCGGATTAAACAATATGCAATATATTGTCTTTCTATATATATTTATAGCACTAGCACTTCCGCTTAGATGATATTTGACATTCGTTACGTAAATCTTACGTAACTCCGTTTCCGTTTTATAACTGCATACGAAATTTTTACCATCATCCGATTTTGCTGATGTTGCTCAATACATTATTTGGAGGATGACTTGAATATTTTTGAAAAAGAATAAAATGTTACAACCGTAGTATGAGAATTTAATTTTCAATGGATTTTAAATATTTCTGTTGTTTGTTTTTTGATATATGAAAAGTAATCTTTGTGATACTCGTAAAAGGTAATTAAATTGGTCGTTATTTTCAAGTATTCTGTGATATAAGGGGAAATAAATTATTTAATCAAAAACATAAATGTGTAATGGAGAGCCAAGTAACTGTTACAATGTTTATTTGTACAACATATTAACACTACCCAAGACTATGGGTATGAGAAAAATATTTGGTTCTAAGAAGAATTTGTCAGCAAAAGGTTTTTTCTTTAGCTTAAAATATTTAGCGGCAGAGGGAATCTAGTGTTAAGATAATGTGTAGCCTATTTTCCGTCTAATTTTCGAGAAATTGCGTCTTAAGTGACAGAAAAAGCCATCAGACATGAACGAAACTTTACAAATTCTACCGAATGGACATCCTCCGACAAACGCCTCGCTTACAGCTAGTTTCTACCGCTGCGCTATAACGCCCTTATTATTTTAATTTCATAGCTTTAACGGGTGACACAGAGAATAGAAATCAAAACATAATAAACGTTATGCTTATAGCATTTTTGATCTTTTTAAACGACTGTGTAATACTCAATAAATGTTTTTACTATAAGTATTACCATTTATCAATAGTAATGTAAATATAATGATGTAAAGCTCATAAAATGCGGCGTTAGGTCAAACAATCCAAGGTAGGCGGCTTTCGCTACAACTTTGACATTTTAATTTTTTTTGGCAAATTGTTAAACTTTAACTCTTTAACCTTTAGTTATAATGAGGCAATTAAGGATAAATATTTCCTTTAATTTTACAATTTTTTTTCTTCATGCATAAATATAAATATAAATGTTTATAATTATTTATATTATTAATTATTAATATTTTTAATTTCCTCCCATAAAATATTTAGTATTATTATTTTCTACCATTCAACATACAATGCTTCCTAAATTCAGCAGAAAGTGGGAACGGAAGTGTCATAATACGAACGGAGTGTCTAACGCAAGGTTCCCAGGATTTCTCTGCCTACCATGCTGTGTCCAGGATGTAGCGTGGGTATGCATCACAACAATTTGATTTGCCTTGATTACAAAAATAAAAATTTAATAATTATATTAATGAAACATCATCGTATTTTTAATAAAGGTCGGTTGTATCGAGATAGTATTGAATAGCATGACATTTGACGTAGTTTTGTTTTTGCGTCAAATTTAGCTAATTACTTATTTTAAAACAAAAAAATTAATTGCAGGCAACAGAAAATATCCAATTAATTGGTTTTTTATTGTCTGTAAATATATATATATATTTTTAATTTATTATATTTTTTGTACATACTATAAACATATGTTTATATATATAAGCCTCAATTTATTTTTTTTAAATAAAAAAAAATCACAACACTTACAAATATTTATCATCCAAATTGACAAAAACAACACCTTTATCACAATAGCACTACTTAAATAAATTCATAAATACATATAAATGCATATATAAATAAATATAAATTTAAAGACTTTCGTATCGGCGCGTGCGCACAAGATTTAAAATCTACTAAAGTGACAGCGGTAGTGTGTAGCGTTATAAGTGTATACGACTTTGGTTAGGAGGTGGTTAACTATTAAACTACTAATTGAATTAAAAAAAGCTACAATTTTTTATTATTTATAAAAATATTTTTGTCATCACAACGGTGAACGGAGTGTTTTTAATACTACTTTTTTCTTTGGAGTTTTTTTTCAGATCCACACTGTATTACGCTTGTAGGCAGGGGAAGCCTTCATATTTATATTTATTTCTTTATTTGCACACCACTTATATAAAGTACACACAAAAACCGATAAGAAAACGAATGTACAAAATGGTTAAGTAGCCATCAAGGCACAAGACCTTATGGCTAAGTAGCCATCTCTTCCAGGCAATCTTTAGGGCGAAAAGAAATTCGTAATTCTTATTGTTAAGGCCTTCCTATTGTTAATACACTCTGTTCCCCACTCCCACCCCCACTTCCCAGGCAGTGTCTCAGGCATTTTTGGAATCGGAAATTATAAAATTGAAGTACAATATCAATTTAACATTGGCTTTGATATAACTATATAATTGAATAGGTGAACAAAGTTGAAATCCACCTTAAGGCATTAAGCTGGATTTCAACTTTGTTCGCTATTCCTTCTAATTATAAATATTGATTCAGGTATATCATATATTGACCTAAATAAAATATCGTATCGGATCGGCGTCTGTACATGAAAGATATTCTTAAAGGTATGAAAAAAAAAATTGTGGCAATTAATAAAGTAACAGGGCCAAAAAACAACAAACAAAAAAAGGACGGGAAGTGAAGAACGGAAATATTCAACACTAGGTTTACTGCTTAGCAAAAAACATACATAGAAAATGTATAAAAAAATAAAACCAAACCAAATAGTTGGTTAATATAAATGCAATTGCAATATACAGGTATGTAGGTATGTATTTGTACCAATTTCATAATATCGTAAAATAATCCAACATCATTGTGTGAGACAAAATGTCAACAAAAACATATCTCTTTATCAATTGCGTCTGGGAAAAATGGAATAATATGAACTTTATTAGTTTACTCATATAGATATAGATCATGTAGAGTATATTATTTAAGGTATAGATTTTAGCTATTTTTACAGCCTTATAGTGAGTTCTGCACATATCAGTGTAGGCAGAGGAAGTTGGTGTGAAGAGACTCCGTTTTCCGCTTATTGCCTGAATTGGAGACATTGGGAAATTGGGAATTTAAAGATTTTGTATGGTGTTTGATAATAATTAAGTTCAACCTTTTAATATATTATTGACTAGCGGCCTGCTCGCGGCTTTGCCCGCTTGAATTACATGATTATTCATTTAAGAAATAGATATTTTACAAACAGCGTTAAGAAATAGAATAAGTTAGCGTAAGAAATAGATATTTTACAACAGCGTTTAGAGACATGGCTGAAAATTGTTGAGTGGTGGAACTTAACGCCGCGGTTTGCCTCGATACCAGAGGGAAGAAATGAAAATATAAATTTAAATATATATTTTATGTCCTCAAATGGGGATCGAACCCACAACCAGTCGATTCTGCAGTCACATTTTGTGCCTCTGCGCTACGACTGGCCTCAACGTGATGCCGTGATATTTAGCTTTTCTGGATAAATGGACTAAAGTGTACGGTACAGTATAGTATTCGTGTATTCTAACTAGTCAATAGTTCATGAGATAAGTGCTTTCAAACAAACAAACTCTTCAACCTACGTAGTAGCTGCTTATAACGTAGTTATACTAATAAAACGTACACATACTAAGGTGCAGTTGACGAGATGTAATTATTTTTAATTTAGGATTTCTCAATTTCTGCGTATCGCGCTAGATAAAAATCAATAGTGAAATACATAAATCTGTTGTTAAGTAATCAAATTTATTGTCAAGAAAGTAATAAATTATTTGAACTAAATTGTCAGTTGGCTCGTTGGTCTAGGGGTATGATTTTCGCTTAGGGTGCGAGAGGTCCCGGGTTCAAATCCCGGACGAGCCCAAATCTTTTTGCGTTTTTATACATAGTTACTTTATATTTTATATGTAATCGTAACTTAATATTTTTTTATTTACGGATAGATGTTTTTATTATCCATATGTACTGTTATAATTATTGTTTTTTTTTGTTTTGGTCTCAATCAAGGAACATTTAACTCAAAACTGAAAAATGTATTTTTGTTCCAAAGGATGTTACATTTGTAGTCTTTTAATATGTATTTATATTAAGTTTAAAAAATATATATATAAAATGCTTTTTTATTTCACGTTATATTACAATATAATTATTATATTTTGTATTATTTCAATACTTTCGTATAACAACGCCATCTATGGACTCATTCAGATAAAAAAACTTATTTTTTTGTTACAATCATAGATGGCGCTACAATGTCCTGTTATTGAGTATTTAGGTTTACGCTGACCCAGTGGCGCAGCCCGTTTTGCTTACAAGACAAGACAGAGTGTTCATTTCCGCCGATTTACTCGCATTTCCGAATTCGCATTCGAAAAAAGAGCGATGATTGCGGAATGGCATGTCTTAACTCCTTAAGCAGGTTCCCCTTGTGTAAGATGCAATCAATATTACAACAACATTACGGGATTCAGCATATATATTTACTGTAGGCTAATGTTTATTTTAAAGTTTATAATATCCATTCATATTTTTTTTATAAATGGATTTAGTGTACTAAGAAAGTGGTAATGCAATTGCTTTACAAAAAATATTTTAATTATAGTTAGACTGTGCCGTTGGTGGAATTAATTACTCCATCTAAAATTAAAACTTCAGAAGCTGTCGTGGCTCACCGGCAAAGTGCAAATGTTGTGGGCTTACATCTCTCTCTCGATGTATTTAATTATTTCGAATTCTCTGCTATGGTAAACAGAATAAACACCAAATAAGTTCCGCCATTCAACACGGGAAGGGAGGGAAAATTGAGAACGGAGAGTTTCAACACTAGCTAAATATCTACATATACAAATAAAACAATACTAACTTGCCAAAACGTTTATTTCATTAAATTGCAACTTGACTTGACTTCAATCCAGCTAAATACTGCTCATAAAGTAATCCTCAGAAGGACACGGATCGTTGCCATTCAATGGCTTATATCTATATATCTTTCCTTTAGTACCAATTATAATATTATTTCTAGCATCAAACTCCATACCTGTGATTTTGAACCCTAACTGTCCTATTTTAATCGGCAATATGCTTTCTGTGGTTAATTTGAATAACGACCCTTTAACAGCTACTATAGCTTCATCATTATTGTTTAACTTCAGTACATATTTGAGTTCTCTACTAAATCCTTTATATTGGACTGGTTCAAATAAGTCTGATGATAAAAAGTATAATTTACCATCAATGTATTCATAGAATACATTGCCTTTGGAATCTAAGACGAAATTGTACGCTTTGGGTATTTTTTCAAACCTTTTCACCGCAGCTGAGCCGTTCACAAATTTGTATATATCCCTATTAGTTCCAACAGTTATATACATATCATTGGACTTGTCTACGAAAATACTTCTTACATCATCGTCACCGATCGGTCTTTCAGTAACTTGAGAATAGTCATATATTATAAGTCCTTGATTCGTGCCGAAATATATGTTATTTCTGTCGATGCCTATACATTGACCTACAATGTCATCTGAAAGTGGTATATCTTGAACTCCAAGTGATCCATGCTTCAATAGATGTAGTCCTTTGGTATAATTTTTTTTGTGCAAGATGAAAAAGACGTGTTCCGTCTTCGGGTCTACAGCTATTCCTGTAGGATAGCCGTCGATAGTTGCTATTAGCTGTCGTTTGTAGAACTCATTGCCTATGACTGTCCGTTCACACTTACTGGCGCTCGCTCGGGAGAAGGCTAAAATTGTTATTATTATTCGGAGCATGGTTCAGGCATGACAGTTTTAATCTGAAATATATAAATTTAATATTGTTATTGTTCTATTTCTACTAAGGATAGTTGATAGTATTATGTATATCAATATATATTTAGCTTATAAATCTTTATTTAGCACAATTCACTGTTTTACCCAATTTTTGTACTGCACAAATATATTGCAAAACTACAAATTAGTTACAAGTTATTCGAGCACTTTTCTTATGAATAGAATTTTCTAATTAAAAAAAATACCTTTTTCACAAGAATTTCGTCCACTTAGAAAAATGTAACCAAACTTGGGGATGTAACAATCTTGTTCATTCAAGAACATAAATAATGAAGTGAACTTCATCGATCTTTTATAAAACATAGCTATTGTGTCAGATGTTCGTTCGTTTGTAAATATTCTTCGTGTGACTGGAATATACAGATGTTTGAAATTCGCGAAAAAATTGTGAAATAAATTAGGAAAAATTAAATTAACTAAATTTTCATGTAATCTTTTTTAAGAAAATTGTATGTAGGTATAATTAGAATATAAAATTGTTGTTTTTGTCGATTTTAGCATAGGAAACTTCCGTTTCCCAGTTTACGAGACTGCGTGCTGAGTGGCGTAAATTAACGTTAAGACAAATGTGTTACATTTAAATGTTATTTAGAGCGAGGAAATATAGATATGTAAAGCATTAAGCCGAGAGGGAATCGAACCCACAACTGTCGCGCTTACAGTTAGACGGTGACACAATGTGACGGCGCCCAAATGGAAAGCAGAATGAAATAATATATAATTTCCATAGTATTTATAATTTTTAAGTTAATAAAATGTTATCATAGATATCCAAGTTAAGCTAAGCTGCGTTTTTTTTACTTACATATTTACTCCACTAAACACGGATCGTGTTTAGCAGACAGATCGTGAAGACGTAAAGACGATTTTTAAATATTTTCGAGTGTGGGAATCGAATTTATAACCATTTCTTATACAGGCACTTTTCAACTGCATCGTAAAGAATAACTTTAGTAATTATAATTTTTAGGTATATTGTTATTAAAATAGAATTACAATTTATTGAAACACCATGTACATATTATTTTAAATCTAGTAGAAAAGAATGATGTAATGCTACTATTGCTTTGAATTCTAGAATTAACAAAAGGGCTCTACGGTACTGCGTTTTAGAAAGGTTAGTTGTAAGTAAGATAGAGCCGAGAACAAACACTGCATAATAAAGGTAAGAGATTTTTTTAAATAGTTTCACGTTGTATCTCGCGCACAGCAGGGTAGATAGGGAACCTAGTTTTAAAACACTCTGTTATCCATTTACCGTCGATTTTTCGAGGCATTGCGTATTGAGTGGCAGAACTCTATGCCGCGCTTTGCCTCGACACCAGAGTGAAGAAATAAAAATATAAATTTAAATAAATATTATAAGATAATACAGCATTGACGTGGTAGGAGTAGCGGATAGACTCTCTCCGATTATTTGTCTCCAGTCGTGTCTTGAGGCCGCTTCTATTTTGCCTATAATAATGCTAATACTCCAGACCATATGACAACTGTAAACCTTCGAATTTAGATCAAATCCCGCAGGAGACGCCTTTCCGCCGACGACCTCTTTTGAAGTAGCCTAAATATGCAAATAAAGCTTGCCATTTTCCAATTAACAGAGTAGATTCTTCCCTCCTTGTGTGTGAAAACTGTTATCCCGGTCAGCGTCTGTTTAACCTTATTTTTGAAAAAATAAATATCTGTGAAATAGTAAGATAAGCTTTCCTATGGTACCTCTTCTAATACACATGTAATTAATTGAAAAAATATAAAATGAAAAGAGTAAAAGTCAAAATATATAAAGTAACTGCAAAAAATTTTAAAGTATTTTTTTTATTAAATTATTTTATTAATCGATATAAATAGTACCAACTTTTATACAAAATAATAATATTTGATTTTATTTATAAATAATAATGTTTATTGACTATTTTCCTCGCAATTTACATAACTATATTCATAAATTATTCCATTGGTCGATAAATATAAGTTATCTCCTAAAAACGCGATGCCAGACGGCACAAAGTCTAAGTTCATCAATTTTTTAGGTATAACTGAATCGGGTTTCAACCAGTACAGGCCGTCGTTTGCAGCCAACACCACTCTGTTTTCATTATCCACAGTTACAGCTCGAGCTGAATTCTTAGGTATACCAACGAATTCTATAGGTTCTTGAAAGTCCTTCAGTAAAACTTTGACATATTTAGAATCACATTCGTAGAAAATATTCTCATCACCGTCAACAGCTAGCATGAACGCACAAGGAATATCAACTTTAATCTTTTCATTTTTCTTCAGATCCACCTCATATACTTCACTATCTGGATATATTACTACGTATATTTTATCATTATTTTGTGGTTTGAAAATTTGTGTTATATCCTCATTCATAAGTGCTATAAAATTAGCTTTGTTTGAATTATTGAGAACGTTAAGACCTTGATCACTTGCTATGTAAACTTTATTGTTTTTCACATCCACGGCAGCCGCTTGGCCATTCACATTATCTATTTTGATTGGTTCTCCATTTTTTAATATATATTGATCCATTCTTGTCTGTACATCGTCATTTTGTAATGATTCCACATCTATCAGTGTAAATAGGAGGTCATTAGATTGAGGATTGATGACAAGATTTGTTGGAAGACCCTTAATTGTCAGTATGGAACGTTTTGAATATCCAGCGCCATCAAAAATATGTGAGCAATTTTGTGAAAATGCTGGTGTCACAGCAAACAGTATTAATAATGGCCACATCTTCTGAAATAAAATGTAAATTCTTTATAAAATGACTTTTAATAAATGACACATTTTCTAAAAATAGAATGTTGAGTTATATAGAGAATACTTTCATTAGCATAGCTAGTTAGCATATATTACTAGACGTGATGACTTGGTTTTACAATTAACAATCGAGAAAGTTATCAAGCAATGAAGATTTATTTATTTATTATACTTATAGATTGATGTCTATATGATTAACAAAACGGTTAGATTTTAGTATTTTGCAAGCAAAGTTCCAGCAAGTATATGACTTTTATTTACCTAAAAGAAAAAAACATAGGAATACTTATTTAATTTTGTGTCTTTATTAAAAGAAATCTAATTCACGCTGTATCCCGCTCACAGCAGGTTAGGCAGAAGGAACCTAGTGTTAAGACATTTCGTTCCCCACTTTCCACCGAATCCTGGAGGTATTGCGTGCTGAGTGGCGGAAATCAACGGCGCCCTTTGCCTCGACACCAGAGCGAAGGACCAGAAACAAAAATTTAAATGAATATTTAAATTTTCTCGAGTCAGAATCGAACCTACAACCAGTCGCGTTTACAGTCACTTCTTGTTTATTTATCGATGTAACAAAAACATTTACTTAATATTAGGCAATCATTTTTTAAAAAATTAAAACAAAACTTCTTAAATATACAATTATATAATACAAACAAAACGTTATTTTTGCATGTGTAGTGGTGGTACTCAACGCCACGCTCTTCTGATCAGAGCGAAGAAATAAAAATAATTCAATCTCTCCAGTGGAATCAAACTCACGACCTTCATATTTACAATCAGACGCTACATATGCCGATGCACCACGACGTATACTTGTAAATTATTATTTATTTAGTATTTATATATATTCTACATATTTATCTCAAAGTTCAGAATTTGTTAGGTTATAGGTTATGAGTCAAGTAAAATTACTTATTGATATTGTATAGCAACATCTCAATACTAATTTCATAATTAATATCTAAAAGATGAAAATAAAAAAAAAGATAGATGTAATTCTATGTATCTAAAATGCAGAGGCCGTAGTGTTTAATAGTAAACGCGACGGTCGTGGGATCGATTTCATTCGATGAAATGGACTATTTTTCTTGTCTCGTTCTGGTAAAAAAACGAAACGCGGCATTGAGGTCGCAACTCAACACGCGGTGTCTCGAAATCTGGGCGGTGTGTGGGTAACGGAATGTCTTAACACTAGATTTCCTCTGCGTACCCTGCTATAGCGGGAAACATCGTGAATTTAAAATCATTAACATTAATTAAATATTAATTAAATATATATGTTAAATATGTATTTGTACACAGATAATTAAATATGTATTTGTTAAAAATTGATTTTAAAAAAATTGGTCCCGCTGAGTTTCTTGCGCCGGTTCCGGTTCGGTACTTTAGTGAACTGGTGGTAAATTACTTGACGTTCAAAAAATGAAGCGTGTAACTTCTTATTTTGAATAAAATTATTTGTATTTGAATTGAATTTGAATTGAATTTAATAAAATAACACAACACTTACTCTTAATAGACACTAGTATAATGCTTCTTCTATCCAAGTCCAATGCAATACTGATTTATAACATTAAGTAAATCATTTAAAATAGTTCTCACAGTTCATCGTCCGTATATCAAAGTAGGACAAAAACACTGACAAATAATAAAAATATAATTATATATATGTATATAGATCTATATATGTAGAGTTTTTAAAATAATGTTTGTTTATATTTAGTCGATGATGGAGAAGTGTTTCGTTATATATAACTTTAAGTAGGAAGAAGGAAATGTATTATCTGTGTCCATTGTATAGACGATTTGCTCAATAGATTTATATTTGGCAAAGGGGCAGACTTACACTGTAAACGCAATCGGTTCTGGGTTCGATTTTCACTCGTGACTGAGTGTCTCCATTCAACACGTAATGCTCCAAGAACTCAGCGGAAAGTGCGGAATAACCTAATGGGGAATGGAGTGTTATAACACTAACATTTGCCTACTCTGCTATGTGGGGGATACAACGGTGACTTCTAATTAAAAAATATTAGATTTTACCGTAGTGCAGGATAGCGTTTGACTGTATGGCCGTTGGTTTTTAGGTTTTGCCCTTACTAGTTCCATGATTTTATTTAAATTATTTCTCCTCTGTGTTGAGACAAAACGTGGCGTTGAAGTCCGCCACTCAGTGTCTAATATATATCTTAAAAAAAAATATTAATATTTTCAGTAATTGTTGCTAGGTTTTTTTTAATAAAAATGTCCTGTGTGTCCACCATAACAGTTATGAAAAAAAAACTCAAGTTTCTACAATTTATAATAATACAATTTCAAAGTGTTCTGTATTCCTCAGTCTACCTTTGCATTTATGGGGCTTATATACATATGCGTTAAAACCTTTCAATTCTTTACTAAAAAAAACAATTTATTCCAAACTCATTTATTCAGTTCCTCGAGTGCGAATCGAACTCACAACCTGTCGCTTTTAGAGTCACACGCTTGTGCCACTGCCCCATGACTGGCCTCTTTTTTCTTTTTTATTATAAATGCTTCAAATCACCTTATTGACTACGTATATAGAAAAAAAAGTACTATATGCACTAAACGATTGCATTCTTAGTGCAATGCGAACGTTTCACTGCGTATACATTTTACGCTTAATTGAATATATCGTGTCTATCGTATAATTACATTATATAACCATATTAATAGATTCGTTGTATAATTTCAAATGAAATTGTATTAAATATGTATTTTATGTTATTTTTAATGATTCTCACTGATATGACTTTAAAAAGGAGCGGACCGGCATAAGGTTTGATTGTAAGCGAGACAGTTGCGGGTTTGATTCCCGTCCATTGGGAAACTTTATGAATGATTTTCAGGAAAGTGGGGAAAGGAATATCTTAATATTAGGTCCTTTGCCTATTATGCTTTATGCGGCATGAAGTATGCATATCATAAGCATGTTTATATCTGTTTACCGCCAATGTATAGATTCTGATGACTCTGTTAGCATCCTTTTATTAGCTTGATCTGTATCTCTTATATATCAGCTTCATCCCGCATTCGCTGTATTTTGCATATAGTAGGATAGGCAGAGACCCTAATATTAAAACACTCTGATTCCCATTTTCCGCCGATTTTTTCAAAGCATTGCTTAAGTGACGTACCTCAACATTGAGCTTTTGCATTGGTTCCAGAGCAAAGAAATGAAAAAAATTAAATATTACTTTCCTCCTAATTGGAATCAAACCTACAACAGTCGCGTGTTTTTACTCGCACTTGTGTAAGATTTGCACTGCACTGCACACGGCCTGTTTGTGTATTAATATGAAAATGTTAAGAATCCCCTTTTTCCTGCAAATACAGTATGGACAGATAATAAAGTGTAAAGTAGCACAGTATAAAGAAACTCCGTTGTCATGTTTTCGTGGAATAACACAAAAGAAATCTTAAATCAAGAATCGCAATCATTCAATCCGTAAAATTGGCCGCTGCTGAAAAGTTAATCTTTAACAAACATTTAAAAATTATTTTACTAATCAACAGCACTCATACTTTTTTTAGAAAATGTACAAGAAATTAAAAGTTGCGGGATTCGAACCAGCACCTCGTGGATACGATCCAAATGCGTTGAATACGAAGCAATACATTCTAGATTCTGATTAAACTACGTCGTAATGACATTTGTATAGGTATGTTGTCTAAGAACAAAGCAGGTTTGGGAATGACACTTTGAAAGTATTAAAAACATCACTTACTACTGTTGCCATATAAAAAGATTACACGTTATCTCTTAATAAATAAATAATTTACAATATTTTTTGATAACCTAAAATTTGCTTACGATACAAAAGTATTCAATTGACTTGTAGCTAGCAAAAACATCCAGCTTGCTTTCTCGTGATATAAGCTACTCATAAATATGATGATTGCCTGATAGACATGCGAATCTATAGCCCAATAAAAAACTTAAATGTAACACGCAGATACCCGGAATCCCGAAGGAAGGAATCCCGAAATTTATATGGGGACAAAAACACGAGATTTTGCATGAAATTGCATTCATTATAATCGTCATAAATATATTGTTCTGAATAATGCTAGTAAGGTTGAAGACGGAGAGGCTGCATGGTGGATGGATATGTATTGTATGAATATGTATTGTATAGACTTATGGATTCAATTCTTAATGTAGTTCTTTTAAAGACCTACTGAAGTACATATTGGCTAAATTCATCAGTAAAAAAGGCGTAGCGAATCCGCAATAAAAGTTTATCACCATTACATAATAGACTTGAAACTGCAGAGTGGCGAATAATGCAACGAAAGATGATCATGTCAGAGATTCCCAGAGCAGTATGCTATATATATATATATATATATATA
>DVQM01000001.1:0-82064 GCA_018231645.1 Heliconius ricini | reverse complement strand
GAGTGTCTTAACACTAGGTTCCCTCTGCCTACCCTGCGGTGTGCGGGATACAGCGAGAAGTTAATTTAATTTTAATTTTAAGGAACTTAAGAACTTTTTGGTAAAGCACCTTGTTCTCCTCTTTCCGCCGAATTCCCCCGAGTACGAATAGAACCCACAACCGTGGCGTTTACATTAGGATGCCTTATGAATTAATGTTATTTGACATTTAAAGGTAAATTTAGTTTAAAAACGTACTCACATTTAAAAAATACAACACCTAACAAAATATATCCAATAACAGCTATTCCATACAAATGAAACCACACGACAGACACAAGAAAAACGAACATATATCATTATTTATAGGATTTCCTCTAAACCAGTAACAGAATTGGGATCACAAGTCAATAAAGTTGCTCTACTATCATCCTTTGAAGTTACGATCCCGGCGGGACGAGCGCCACGTTCCCTTTGACAATTTTTGTCTTTAAGTGAAAATAACACGAATAAGGAACAGTTGGTTTGGAAATCTTTTATGTTATAATTTGACGTAAAAGGAAAAAAATGTCGTATCGAATATATTTATTAAGTTATATCATGATAAAAATGTGTTTATCGAGTTAAGTTTTATTATGGGAATTCCCCATTTCTATCAAAAAAGGGTAGTTCTCTGACTTAATGCACAGATTAAATCTATTTAACGGTTATTGTTATTTTTGTTAACAAAAAAGAATTTGAAGGCCAACATATTGAAAAAACACTTTAAATTGAGACACAAAGCAACGGTTGCATACAAGTTTGAAAAAAAAATACTCCATCATTATTGAAGCGTTAAAAAATAAATTGACAGAAAAAAGTCAAAAAGAATAGAACGTGTGCCTCCCCCGGCGACGCGGCCAATGGTAACAAATTAATAATTAATTTTCGCACAAAGTTACTGGGGGTTTGTACGGTATCGTTTTGTTGTAAATTTTTTTTTTTTGTTTCAAATTCTAAACTCATCTGGGGAGTAGTAGAAGTTAAAAAATTGTCTCTCTGTTGCCATTCGATTTGTTGTTGTTTTTTTGTTTTTTTTTTGTTTTAACGATGTATCGCTTTGGCTTGTTTCGCTTTGGAAACGCGAATATGATTATAATTGTCGATCGATTATATGATATCGATAATCGTAAGAGTTGTCTTAACACGAATTTCATATTTTATTATCATATAGAATCATTTAGTTAAAATGTTATGTTGTTGTGTAACTATAAATAAACATTATTTGACAGATATTTTTATACTAATATTTAAATACAAATCTTAAAGTTCGTCATTGAGTTCCGCCATGTAACACATTTAGGTGTAAATTAAGAACAGAGTGGTATATCATCAATATTTCTTTACTTTAACCCAAAAAAAGTTAAATTAGTGAAAATGACAATATAATAATATATGTTTTACAAAAATCATCTACACAAACAATTTCATAGGCCGTATAATTCACAATTTATACAAAGCGCAATAAAAAAAGCAAACAAACCGCATCCTATAGACAATACCAGACAATAAAAGTTGGGGAATACCCGATTTCTTGAACAAGAGTCAAGCAAGTCTCAAAGAGGGCAACTTTTCTCGAACGCAATGTTTACAAGAGGGTTACAGGTACCTACCTGGTACCTACTTAAGACGTTTTTTTCGTAAACTGATCACGTTCGATCGCTAAGTGAGCCATCCTCCCCTCCGATTTGCGTAAATTCATCCCTTATTGGTTCTTTTCTTTAGAATTTGGAATTTAAAAGGCATTCCGCTTGTCGTTTCGACTTGCAAATACCGTTTCAATTATCGCAATGTTTAATATTTGTATGTTTATAGGCAATTCGAGGCGTGCTTTTGTCAATGAGTTATTGGTTCGATTCTCACTTGTGGAAATGGAATAATTAATATTTTCGCGGGAACAGAGTGTCTTACCACTACGTTCCCAGGATACTTTGCCTATCCAGCTATGTGTTATATACAGCGTCAAGCTAAAAAAAATATTGTGATTTTTCTCGCATAGCAGGTCATATAGAACCTAGGGCTAGTAAAGGAACTCAACTACTCACTTTCTTTATCCATTTCTTCGGATTGGGAGCGAACCCACGACCATTTTATTCCACTACGCTACATCCTCTTATATACATAAGCCTATAAAGATAGATAAGACATTCAACTTCAAACTATAATTCCAATAGTAAACAAAGAATCACGCGAGAGCACCGTGCGAGTCAATTGGGGTCCTATTATCTGATAACTGATCAATCCGTTCTGATTGCAAAGTCGATCGTTAGCCAATTGAGAACGACCACCGACCGACTTACGACAGAATATCTATATGCATATAGGTATATGTATTCATCCATTCATCAACTTCACGCTTTATCCCGGACATAGCAGAGTAGGCAGAGGGAAACTAGTATTAAGGCACTCCGTGTGAGGACCTGTATCACTTTCAGCCAAATTATGGAGGCATTGAGTGTTGAGTGACGGAACTCAACGCCGCGCTTTGCCCCGACACCATAGCGAAGAATTTAAATTATAAATTTATTTTATTTCTTCTCTCTATTATGGACATCGAACGCACAACTAGTTGATTCTATAGTTACACTTTGTACCCCTGCGCCACGACTGTCCTCTATACATATTGATACATATATATGTACGTTCATGCATACGGCTTAAAATCATGTTTACATTGAGATTTGTAACCGACAATAAAAATAAGAGGTGGTACTTTGACCTATATATACCTGATATGAGACTTGCTGCTGAACGAAGAATATGAATTGTTTTTAACAGACTTCTACAAAAGGAGGAGATTATCAATGCGACTGTATGTTTGTGACTCCGCTCTACCTAATCTATGTGACTGCATATTGAACGGTGAAGCTCAACACCACGAATTTTCAATTATAGGGGGATAATAGAAATAATTTACTCCCCCGAGTGGTGATTGAGCCCACAACCGTCGCGAATACACTGGGACATTGTCCCTTTACTCCATCATGGCGTCATTTATCTGGCGTCCATGTTTTACCACACATCTCCTAGAGCTACTAAATTATAATTACGATAATAAATAATTAGCTTCCCGCACGTATCAGGATAGGCACAGAGAATTTAGGAACCTAATGTTAAGATACCTCCGTTCTCCACTTTCCTATCACTAGAATCTATGTTTAATATATATCTTTTCCCGATTTGAACTTACAACCACCGCGCAATAGAACAGCATCGTTATACAATGTTTTTTTATATAATAGCTATTAATGATTCTTTACGACACACAATCGCCTTACCATATTCAGAAAAAAGAACATCAGAATTTCTTAATCACAGTAACTTATGTGGGTTAACAATTAAAAAATCGATTAATATTCAAATAATACACATCACTATTATCATATTTTCAATCGAATATCCACTTTATGGGTGTTTTCATCGAATAATTTATTAAAAAAAAACACACGTCGTAAAATTAGACTCTATAGGTCGTAATATCGAATTTTAATGTTTGATTTTAGTAAAGAAACGTGGCAAGTGCCAGCGGTGTCCGAATAAGTCAGTATTTTATTAGTCATAAAATTTTAAAGGCCTCCATCGGTAGTGGGTTCTATCTTGTCAAAGTATCGATTTTGAAACTTAGTATCCGATTTGATATGGGTTTATGGGGCGAAGCTCATATAATTATTTATTGTTTTTTTTCATTTTTTTTGGTAAAATGAAAACATAAATTTTGTATTTATATTGTCGATTTATTTTGATATTATGGAATTTTATTGGTTATTTATAATTTGAATGTTGTAGTTGGTGATCGTTTGATTGAATGTTAGCAGTAGTAGTGGTGGTGGGTTCTAAACAGCAGGATCGATTCGTTGGTAGTGCGGTAAAATATTAAAGAGAAAAACAGAGAGAGAGAGAGAGAGAGATTTATCTTTCAATCTCTACGCTATATAAGATATTAAATAATCAAAAATTAAAAATAGAGGCCGTCATGGTGTAGTGTGAACGTTTGACTGTAAACGCCACGATAGTGAGTTCGATACACACTTAAATAAAAAAATCATCATTATATCAATTAAATCGTCAACACCTGTGAGATAAATGATAGAAGTATAAAAAAAATGTTATAAGAATTTCATTTAATAATTGATTCTCATATATTATTATTACACTTAATAAAAAAGTGTCTTGTAAACTTACCACAACATTCATATGGGGCGTACAGAAGAAATTAAAAATTAAAAGCGGCATAAACAACACTAAACAAAAAACTCGAGTGAAGCGGCAAATCGGACCGGTTCGCGGCACAACACTAAAAAAAGGGGTTCTGTATTTCAAATTCCTCCCAAGGACATGCCCTGGAGACGACAATGTACGCAATTCTCAGCGTTTTAATTGTCAAAATTGTCGCCGTTTGATGTCGCCGACGCCGCTCGAGTCGACGCCGCGCAAAATTTCGATTTGATTTTCGATCGATTTGATGTTTTTTACAAGTATCGTAAGTAGCTCGGTAAATCGTTTCATTAATGATCGAAACGTTTAATCGATTGTTGCATATTCTCGTGCAAAAAGTGCATACTTTGTATGTGGTATTTACGCTGTGGTGCAGTAGGTAGTGTGGTTTGAAACGTAATGGTTGTTGGTTCGATTTCGATAGATGGATTTTTTATATATATATTTTTTGGTTTCACGCTTTATCCCGCTTATAGTAGGTAGAGACAGTGTACCGTTTAGTCACGTTTCTTACTACAAGGCTTCTGGTTGGAACGACTTAATAATGACTTCCGTTTGCAAAATACTTAAAAAAAAAATACATCCTAATACTGACTTTATTAATTTAATGAAATGGGGTTATTTAATATTATAAATGTGAAATGGTGAATGTTCCACGTTCACGCAAAAATAGCTGAATGGATTCAGGCGAAACTTCACTGGAATATAGCCTTATACATTAGACTAAGACATATAGATATTTCATATAATTTGGCTATAATATAACCAATCGTAAGGCTATGGCACAAGCGAGCGAGTGTTGTGCGTTCAATTCCCACTCGAGAAAAAAAATCCTCACTCTGGTAACGAGAAAAACCGCGACGTTGAGTTCCGCCACAACACGCAGTGCCTCCACGAAAATGGGGAAAGGAGTGATCTTAATGGGAATCTTAACACTAGATCCCTAGGTTCCCTCTGCCTTCGTATGGAACAAAAAATAATATGATGTTAAAGAGAAGCCACGCTAGTTCGCTAGTATCTAAATCCATACAACTTCATAGAAATCATATATATATCCGTGCAACGCGAGCGCATCGTCCCTGACCTCGCAGGAAACGGGGGATTGATCGATCGCCTCGTACAATCTGTTCTGTTCTGTGCGAGTTTAGCTTTACATGTGTTGTTTAATAGATTTTGTCATAGTTTTTGTATATGTTTTTAATGTTTTGCCTTTAAAGTAGAATGTGGTAGAAACTGGTGGGAAATAATTAGTTTCATGCACAAAATTTGGGCAATATGTACGTAACGAGTGTCTTGATACTATGTTCCCTCTGCTTACATATAGTGATGCATGTGGGTTATGGCGTAAAGTGATAAATAAACAAAAAATATTTTCCTGTCTTCAAAGGCATAAGTTTGAATCTCGATACAATCAATATTTTATAAGATTGTAAAAATAACCTATACATACCTTAGCATAGCATATTACTTTAATAAGGTTAAAATATGTGTTTGATATAAATATTATATTTAAATTATAATAATCTACAACCATCACGTTGACCGATATTTGTAGAAGATATTTGAATCTCCTCTCTTTTGTCTTTACTAAATTGCTAGAACATGGCATTTTTTTCTCTAACCCTTAAACCACAACACAACAACACTACTTGATCCTACAACAGCTTATCACAAATCGCTGTTAGTGATTAATATCAAGCTGCAACTTAAAAAAGACACTATCACTCCCTCAATAGAGTTGAAATAAGGGCTCGACCAAGAGAAATATATTTAACAAGCTGAAAGGGGCGACTTTTTGCCCGAATACCGATTATTCTACGTGACGTTCCCACAGGTATCTAACCTGTGGAATTAAGACGGATTCCTTTTTCGAATTAGCGAATCACCTGTCTAATTACGCTACTCAGTATTCGGAATTCGATTCTAGATTGTTGCATTTTATTTCTTTACCGACTTTACACGTAACACGGTGTTTCTTTTCGCAATCTGTGGGCTTTTGATTGTTTTGACCTGTCAATCTGACAGGTGATACAGGTAAAAAATAAATGTAGATGTTGTGTTTTCCGTATAATCCCATCACGTAGTCGAATCGACATCCCCTAAAATATTAACAATGTGATGATAAGAAGGAAAAAAATAGCAAAAAAAACAACCCCCAAAACACGATTTACACGTATCAGGATGAAATTAACATAACAAAGTGTCAAAATCGTTTGCGGATTGACAATCTGACAAATTCGATCGGCAGAGTGGCCTTTCGCATGCAAATTTCCTTTCTTTTCCCAGCCAGTATTTTTTTTTCCAGAAACTTCCGCCTATTTTCCCGCTCAACGCACATCCGGTGGGGCGTCGCCTCGATATCATACCCTCGTAAAGTGGTCATATTTTCTATTTTTATAACCTTTATTGAATTTTCAACAATTCTCTTGCTACATTTTATTTGGTATTGTACTGTATTTCGTTTTCGTACTACTTGTTTAGATTTTCTTACTGAATTTAATATACATATTTTTTATTTTAGATCAAAGGGTGCGGCTTCAATTCAAGTTTATTATTTTGTATTAAAATTTAAAATACAATTAAATAAATACGTGGTTATTATAGTAAGTCATTTTAGTATAGCAGTTACCTACTAGTAACTAGCAATAGTACCTACCCAATACAAATCAATAGTATTTAATTTTGTAATGTCAATTTCTTACAATTTTATGAATATAAAATTTATTCTTCAAATTCTTGGACTATACAGAGCAGATACAAGTTTTAATTCGGCTACTTCCAAATTCATTATAAATTTTAAAAATAATGTAAACCAAATAATTTAATAAACGTTATATAACAAAGCAAGTTACTTTTAAATTCATGATAAGTTCTATGCATTCTAATATAAGGTTAAAAAACTGATACAATCTATAAAATAAAATAAATTTTATCGACTAATTAAGAAACTTTCTTTACTTAACACATTGATAAATAATTAAAAAAACTTACTCAATAAGAAAGCTCACTAAAATAGAACCGCAGATGTGCTGTATAACCGTCAGTATTTGATTCCAAACACCTGTTGTTTTCAAACTTCGATTACAAGCTATTAGCGTCAAGCCGATATTTAATACTATTGAAGTTTGGACCATTTTTATATAGATTTTTTAAGAACATGCTGTATATCCGAAATATAACATGTATTTGGAAAAAAAAAATTAAATGGTTATAACCTAACCTTTCCAACTACTGCATTGAATTATTATGAAATTATTTCCTCGCTCTGGTAACAAAATAAGTCGCGGCTTTGAACTCTGCCCCTCCACTCGCGATATTTTGAAAATTGGGTGGTGTGAGGGGAATTGAGCATTTTAACATTACCAATGTTTATCTTAGGTGCCTGGGGTAGGCACCCACTGTATGTAGAATATTCACTAAAGCTAAAAAACTGAAGTAAAAAAGTTTATTTTTCTTTCGAAATGAATTTGATAAATAGTTTTTTAACTGTACAATATGTTTTCTATAGATACAATGACCCTAATTTTAGTCATTCGAAATCAAACCTGCGACCAACCCTGACCTCAGCTCCATCAATCGAGTACACAAAAGCGATAATTACTTAAACTTAGTGTCAAAAAAAAACCAAAAATTGTTTTAGCTAATTATTTTGACACTTCAGTAAATATTGTATAAAGAGCGTTATTTGAAAGTGCCAAAATATTTTATTGATCAAGCCGTTAACAAAAAGGGTCTAACTGAACAATAAAATACTTTGGTGAGCCGCAACTCAATAAATACTTCATAGTATCGGTTTGGGGGTGCTGACCGGACGTCCGGTCGATCTCTTGCCCTCTAGGGTGCCCCTAGGGTTACGTGTAAGTTAGATTTGAATTTGAAATTATTTTGCAATAAAACTAAGTATAAGGGTTATTTGTGATTTTGACGATTTTCTATGGATGAATTCTGTATATTATAGAATAATTAGTGGTTTTCTGGTAGTTTGACAAAGTGCAGTGTAGAGTTACGCAACGCGATACGCAATATCTCGTCAATTGGGCGGAAATTAGGAATGAAACGGTTTAACACTAAACCTAAACTGCTATTCGCCATGTACAGCGTGAAGGTATTTTTTTTAATTTTTAGCTCTACGCTGTCTCCTTTAGATATACCTAGTAAGATAAACAGATGTAACCTATTGTCATGACTCCCTGTCCTCTAATTTCAACATGATTTTGATAAATTTCCAAAGAAAAAGTGACGGTTAAATTTTAAACCAAACTTTCCAACTTATTGTCCAAACCTAAATAACTTTGAGAAGTCGCGGAAACCCTCACAGTTTTACCCGACAAGGGTAAAGATATCCTAAGAGGTGTTTTATCGCAATAATCCCGGATTACTCGTGTATCCTGTCACGGGCCATCGCGTTAATTGAGGTCAATAGTTAGTTAGCTGGTCAAATGTTAGTTCAGAAGTACCCTCCTAAGTTAAGTGACCAAAATTTACAATTATTTAGATAATTTTTGAGGTTTTTTTTGTGGTAATTTAAGGTAAAAAGTTGGGTAACTTTAAAATAATATAAATAAAAATATTTTGTATTTATATTGTACTATGTTTATATTGTCTTCCGCATGTAATGGGATTCGATTGAAATTATTCATAAATGTTGAAATGATACTTAAAATATTTAAAATAGGTAGTTAACTTTAATAAGACCTACATTTACGTTAGTATTGTAAATCTGTAGAGATTGTTTAATTGAACGTGCTAATCTCAGGAACTACTGGCTCGAATTCAAAAATAAATTATATAATAGAATCCATTTCCCGAAAAAATCTATCTAAAGTAACTGCGGTCACAATTACCTTTTAATATGTCATTGTCATATCATAACTTTTGACTATTTGACCACGCAGTCGAAGCCGCTGGAAAAAATCGTAAGTCCATACCACTACTCCAAAAATTATAGATGTTTCCAAGTATTATAGACAGGCTGTTGTGAATAAAGTACACCATAAAATACATCGTAAATTCCATTCATAGATATCAAAGGGCAATAATGAAATGAGATCTAAACAACAATATACGTTGTTGTGGTACGGTTGTTGAAGTTTTGTTTGCAGACAGTGGTTGTTAGTTCCCTGTAATAAGAAATAATTATTAGGTAGTGGAAATTAAAAAAATCTATAATGATGTTAACAATATAAATAAGTTTCCAAAAACGTAAGAATAAGAATTTCAACGTAGATATACCTATTTCGAAGTAGTGTGATCGCTTGGACTCTAAATTGGACGGAAAGTGAGGAGGAGTATCTTAACACTTAATTCCCTCTGTCTATCTTCATATGTGCGGGATAGAGCGTGAAACTTAAATAAATTATAAATACAATGATGATCAGGACGCTGTGGCGCAGGGGCACAAGCGTGTTACTGTAAACACAACGGTTGTGGAGTGGATTCCTACTGGAGGAAATAAAATATTAATTATTTTCTATTCCTCGCTCTGGGAACGAGGCAATGCGCGGCGTTAAGTTTCGCCACTCAACACGCAATGCCTACACAATTCGACGAAAATTGGACAAAGATAGCGTGAAACTAGCTTATATAAATAAATAAATCAACAAATATCAGTCTGTCCGTCCGTCAACACGTACTATGAAAGGTTAGCGGATATAGCTTATTAATGAGGAACGGTCGATCGGCAATAAAGATGATTGACCCACGCGGCCAGGAACTGTGGTACCATTGCAATGCAATTAAATCACTGTGCATGTTCTGTGTGTGCATATTTATAGGTTGTTTAGTTTTGTTTGTTGTGGGAGTGATTTAGTGATCTCTCCCTCTCTCTTTACTTTCTATTGGATTTTTAAACTGATAAAAAATATATATTTCGGTATGTCATAGATTCGCTTAGTAGCTAGCAGCATTGGTCATTTGTTTCCGAAATGTAACAAAGAAATATATTCGTAATTATACATATATTCAATGTAGAGCGCCGGAATTCAACGCTACTTATTAGTGCATATAGCACTAATCGAGAGCGAGAGTAAAGATAACTTAACTATACTCGACACCCGAGTAGGGATCGAACCCACTACGACATACATATATTACAGACATACATTTGCAAAATATCTATTTATAGATTGATTTAATATAATAAAACAACACTAAATACTCAAAGTTATATTAGAATTTTAATTTGAAATGGTGTTTTTCCATAATGTTATCAAAAATCATATCTCGATTAGTTTCATTGCCACTTGAGTCACCTATTTTTTATACGTCTGGCGTTTCTTATTATTTATATGTATTTAATAAATATAGAATACATACCTAATTATTCTTATATTATTTTCATTTAACGAATTGGTTAGGGTCTGACTGTGAACGCTAAGATTATGGGTTTGATTCCCACGTGAAGGTTCTTATGGGTTTGATTTTTTGTCAACAAGACAATCCTTAACACCCCATAGTGTATAGGTTCCCTCTGCTTACCCTAATCTGTATATGCGGGATATATCATAGACACATGCAGATACCTATTCTTGGATAGACTTCTTTTTAAATTTCACGCTTAATCCCGCACTCATAACTTCTCTTCTTCTTGACTGTAAATCTCATGAATTACGGTAAATTTCAACAGACAAGTTCAAATACTAATAAACTATTAAATATTAATCAAAGATATAATTACTTATTCATTTGTATACAATATCTACGCAATTATCCCAGCTTAATATACCGAGGTCATTGTGGTGTAGTGGCTTGCTGTGAACTATATTTGTAGGTTCGCGATTCACTGGTGAGATATTTAAGTTTTTGTACTTTGTCCTTGCTCTTTAACGACAGTTTTGGGTTCCGCAATGCAATACTGGTGTTAGAAAATCTAAATTTGGCATATATGTAGAGAGTGTACTAAGGCACTGAACTTTGAGATCGTAGTTGCGAGCGATCTGGAGCTACCACTTAAAAAAAATATATTGATGATCGATCTCTATACCGATCTCAAAGTTTTGAGACCTAAAAAAGAACTTCTCAAATATCCCTCGGAATTTTCCATTTTATATCTTAAGCTTAACGCAAGCAAAGCTGCCGGCGACAGCTAGTAAAAATATAATTTCAAAAATTTCTACCAAATATCCACTATAAAAGTCAAGAATATCTATTAAAAGAGAGTTATACGTTCGTCGATATAATTAAGGTCCCGTATACACCTTTGAATTTATTTTATGATTGTCGTAAAATTTTGAAATTGTAACTTTTTTTCTTTATATTCAATCCTAGAATACTTTATGATAATATCGTCTCTAAGAAAGTTGTTATAATGTTGATCTGTATGTATGTATGTGGGGTAATTAAAAAAAACTGGATGAATGTCTTCCGGCTTAATGTTTCTTGTTAATTGATCTTTTCTGGTGGCTTTTGTTTGATTCTTCCTTACTATTATACTTAGCGTCAATATTAAATGTTGGGGTCACTCTGGCGCAGTGGTACAGCGTCTAGCTGTTCACGTGGTAGTGGTTGATTCGTAGGAATGTTTAGGTATATCTTAATTGTTTATGATTCGCCGCTTTAAAACATATAAAACGGCCTTGAGTTTCGCCACGCAACGTGTAATGTTTCGAAAAATTAGGCGGAAGTAAGAAAACTGATAACTGTCTAAAAATACTTGGTTCCCGCTGTGTACCTGCCTATCCTCATTGCGGGATATAGCGTAAAGCTAACAAGACACTACCTTTTTCTTAATCAACTTTTTGTTCTCTTTTATGTGAATAATTGTCGAAATTAAATATTTTTTTACTTAATTTATTTACATATTGATTAAAAGCAAAATATAAAAAACCAAGCTAAATATTTATATAATTAAATAATAAAAAAAAATGTTTATTTATTAGCCATAACTAAAATATTATTAATATTTAGGGTTAAAAATGATCGTAAAATAAATAAAAAAAACCGTAACAAGTGTTCGATTGAGACGGCCACATGTATCATATTTACTATTTATGTTTTGAGATATTTCTAGAATGGGATTGGACGAAGATTTAATAAACGTTAGATATGCCATCGAGTCAATTTTTTTATTAAAAAGATAGAGTTATTATAGCTTCACGCTTAAACCCGCTGTAGCAGGATAAATATAGAGAAGACAGTATTTGAAACACTCCGTTCTCCTTTTTAAACTAGAAATTAAAGCTGCTCCTTAGGCTTGCCAGTAAATGGAAGTTCGAAACTGTAAAAAAATAATAGATAGGTAGGTACTTTAAAAGTGGGATCATTTTCCTTTTTTTTTTTGCTTTTTTTCATCAGTCAATCAACGTCAATCTATAAGTTTCTCAATTTTCAGGACATATGTTGAGTGGCGAAACTCAACGACGCGTTTTATCTTATAAGAACAGCTAGTTATAAATATGAATGACTTATTGGCATGTGTCTTTCAAATTCAGCAGAAAGCGGAGTGTCTCAACACTAGATTCCTCTCTCTCTCCTATTCTCTTCTTTTCTCTCTAGCTAAAAACTAAAACTAAATAAATGAATGCCACTTCCAATTTCCTGTTCTACAAACCACACTGAGCTTGAAACAACATTCATAGGAATAAGAAAACATAATAAAAATAATGTATGACTGTGAACGTATAAAAATTGATCTAAGAAATATTTATTTATTTATATTATTTTATTTTATTTACTGAGAAACTTCCTTCCAAATGAACTTGTTATTTTTTGTGGTTTGTTTAACTTGATGTGTTAATATAGTTCGTGATTTGATATATTTAGTATTACAATTGTTATTGTTGTGAGAGAAGTTATGTTTAGAAGAAGGTTGTAGTGATTTATTATTATGTTATAGTCTGATAATTAATGCGTTGGTTGTTGGTTCGATTTACTTTTAGGAGAATGAGATATTTAATATTTTCATATCCTCGCTCTGATGACAATGCAAAGAATGGCGTTGATGAGTGAAATTCAACAATCTTTTTAAACCTAAAGAATTCAGCGGAAAATGGGGAGTGCATGTGTCTAAATGGAAACGGAGTATCTTAACACTACGTTGTCAGGTTACCTCTGCTTATCCTGCTACGTACCGGAAACAACGTAAGACGAAAAAAATATCCTCAGAAATCTTGAAAATTGAAAAACGGAGTATTTGAAGACTAGATCTTTAAGCAAATAAATAAACATGACGTCTAAGTAAAACCATTTAAAGAAAACAGAAGCAACAGCAGTTTCTACTCATTTCACAACCCATCATGGACTAATTGCGTATCTAAACGCTGCACGCTATCTCTACAAATCCACGACCATCATCCAATAAAAACTGACCGTCTCTAAGAAAATTTACAAAAAAAAATCGTAAAAGCCTTCACATTTTCTTCAACCAGCAAACGACCTCTGGCGTACATTATTTTAAAAGAATGCGCAGACATTACAAAGAAAGCTGTCTTATCTCGCGGCGACAGGGACGCACATACAATAAGCGCATACGAGTGAAAGGGACAACAGCATACCCGATAACACGTCAATACATTCCTTTTACTATACACACATGACAAAGTAAACCTTAAGTCAGTGTCGTAAAGACCAAATTCACTTGAAACTCTTAATGGAAAACCGATATCACATCAATATATTTTACGATTTTATTTGACATACGAATTTAAGACTTGGCTCTAGAAGTTAAAGTTCATTTTTGCGGTTCACAAGTTTCTAAGAAGGCGTTTCAATATCTTATAAGATAGTGAAGGGCGTTCGAAAATCGAAGGTTATTGGAGGTTATCGGAATATCGACTTTATTTTATCTTGAATCGAGTCATAGGCGTGCTGGGACCACGCCCAGTTCTTATATGAGATTTTTCACCATAAAAGCCTTATTGGTTGATTTTTTTGTGTTGGAACCTTCTTGAATGTGCCCAAGTTTACCTAAACTTACCTAACATTGGTTACAGGTACGTGGAGATGCTGTGTGTTGTTGAGGTAATGTTGTGTTATTCGGTTATTAGATCTTAGTTCTAGTTAATGTTTAACTGTAAAGATTTTATATTTTATATCTCGAATGCTAGTGTACCTGCTTGAAGCCAGTCGTGATCCAGGGGCAGAGCTACTGAAACCGCGACAGGTTGTGGTTCGATTCCCACTCGAAGAAATGAAATATTAAATATTTTCACTTCCTCACTCTGATAACAAGACGACGACAACGAACTTTATATTTGATCACTCAACATAAAATGCCTCTAAAATTTGGAATTGAGTGTCCTAACACTAGGTTCTCAGGTTCCCTCATTTAACTCATCACTCATTGCTGCCGAAAACTTGAAACTAAAAAAGTGTCTACTCAAATTAAAATAGATTTGGTACATTAATAAATCAAAATAAACGATATCTGTTAATATACTTAACTAACTAAAAAATAATATACCTATACAATTTTTCTACAAAATTATCTAAATAAATAAATAATTATTGTGTTATGTACTATAAATATGCAGAAAATGTACGAGGAACTAAAAAATACATAATTCATCGTATCGTAAATCGAACTCACAACAATCATCTAAGTAAAACAACCACCATACAAACGGACCAATCACATTATGCATACAAAAAAAAACATTCCAATTCAATTATATTCAAATAAAAAAACGCGTTGACGTACAAATTGAAATAGCTCTCTCTTAATTCGTATTGAATTACACGCAAACAATTCTACGAAAAACAAAGAAATCGAATAATCGAATGAAACAATAGGTGAATTTAAGACGCCACCGAGGTATACTCGACGGTAGTCGGTTCGAATCGATTTCGATTAGTGATTATTTATTTAAAATTATTTGGGTTAAAACAAATTGCAGCTTTAGTTTCCGCTAGTTTGTCGTGCAAGTAATTTATTAAAAGGTGAAAAACGCATTTACTTAATACTTACTAGCTTCTTTATAATAATATGGTTCTAGTTGGAAAAAAAATTGGGGTTTCCCAAATTCCCTACTTTTTTACATCTAGGTTAGGTATATATATTAAATATATAAGATCTTCATTAGGTCCTAGGTTATAAGGGTAAAATTTCACAATAAAAACATCAATTAATAATTTTAAAATATTTACAGTGTTAGTTATTAGTGTTGGTGATTAGATTGAATGTAAATTTTAAAATATTTACATTCAATCTAATATCAACACTACAAAACCAATACAAATCGAATGAATAGACGTAACAAAGAAGCCGATTAACGATTATTTCGTAAATACGCATTCATAATTTCGCGTTCGAATTTTAAAACAATACGCACATTCATTCGTTCGTTCGTTCGTTTGAATATGGAATGTGACGGACAGTTCCGGGCGAGGTTTTAAATGTTTATTTTTTGACAGTTTATTTTTGATTCACAGTTCAATTTTACCTTTTGCTTTTTACGGTTTTGGCTTTATATAAAACGATACCAATAGAATTCTTTTTTGTATTTCATATGAAACTAAATAAATGCTTAAAATGGGAATAGCCTAACTCGAACGAAACGAATTAACCTTTCGAAACCAATTGGTGAAAATATTTTTTTACTAGATATGTCCAACTAGACTGAGCGTCTCTGAGACATATTTTTTTATAAACATAAAAACGTAAAAATCTGTGTTGGCAGAGGGAATCTAATGTTAACACGTTGTATGTTGAGTGACAGAACTGAACACCGCACTTTGTCTTGTTATCAACTATTTTCCCCGAGTGAGAATCAAACCCACAACAGACGCTATGAATTAACAGAAAATTGTTGTCACCAAGAATTTATTATTACATCATAAACTATACACAATTGTTACCATTTATGAAAAAAATGCACATGGATCACGAACAACAATAAGGATCGACAACAACAACAAAAAATCGATTCATATACAAAATAAGGTCATTTATATCTACCGATACGATACGATACGACGTAGCAATTTGTGAGCAACAGTGATTGATCCCGACGATACATCAAGCGGAGTTTTTCTATGAAAAATTGCCATAATCGACTTAAAAACTCATTAGAGTCCGAGACAAAGAAACCCGCCATTCGTCTAATTTGTTCCTCGATCGACTTGATTGCCTTTTTTTGAACGGATTTTTAGTCCTTGCGGCGTTTAATGTGTATCAATTTTTTTTATTGTTGTTGTTTAATTGATTTTTTTATGGGAAACTGTCTAGTATTAGTATTAATTAGTTAATGTGGTAATGGTACAGCTGTAAATGATTTCTGTAGGTACACGATATGTGTAGTTTCTAAAGTGATTGTGGCGTAGGTTCCTACTGTTGTGGATTGAATTCTAGCTTAGAATAATATTTCTTATTATATTTCTATATTGAGCAAATGAAAAAATAGCTTCTATAAATATTGTATATGTAAAAAACGGAGTGACTTATGTTTACTTTTCTTTATATCGTCATGCTGTATCTGTATATAGCATGGTAGGAATAGTTGTGTTAAGACAATGTTCCTCACGCACTGTCCAATTTTCAAGCCGTTGAGTTGGATGGTCGGACTACATCTCGTGTATTATCTTATAAGCTGTAATGCAAACGAGGAAAAGAATCCACCCATACCCCCGACGTAGAACTAATCCACAGCCTTATATTTGTAGACTTTAATAAAAAAAAAAAAATATATAACAATTAACACAACAAGAAACTTAAAAATTACACATTGACAACTAAAGCTTGCCAGAGGAAAAAAATATATTAAAAATCTATTCATTGTGAACTACCCACATTCGTCTTCAATCACACAATCGCTGACAGCCGGAAACGGCAATACACGCTGGGGACAAAATAATAAACAATATTTATTATTCTTTTTTTTCTATTTTTTCTCTGCGTCACAATTTGAATACGCGATTAAAGGTGTGCTCCACATAAAGGGCGACTAAAAAAGTCAAATCCGTCACAATGGCTCCGATAATTCAAATTGGGATAAAAAAAGCCATCGTCACAATTCAAGTTAGAAGTGATAATTAGGGTTCCATAGCAGAATATTATTTTAATAAGAATCATTATTGTAAAAATTATATACTGTTTGGTAAGTGTATTATAGATTTGAATACGCAACTTAACATTCCCCTGAGTAAGAATCGAACCTACATTTATCATATATAGGTATCATAAAAATAGTAGCAATAATTATAAAAAATATATATATTCATTGAGTGTTAGCAAATCCATTTTTATTTTTATTACACACATCACGACGTTGAGTTCCGCAACTCAACTTAAACTCGACCATATAATAGAGAACGGAGTGTATAAACACTAGTGTCTCACTGCCTAACCGATACAATATTTATTTTAAACATCGATTCTTACTTATCGATAAATCAAACACCTATTTGAATAAGCGTTATGTTAAACTTTTGGGATAATATTCGATTCGGAACGCCCACGACTCTATTGTTCCACGAGTTATTGGCTCATTAGGAATATGTATTATGACGATTTAAATATTTTAACCGACTTTAAAGGAAATGTACCGAAATGTTTAACCTATACATTTAACTTTTTTGTACTATATAGTAATATAGTGGCTATAATCCAAACTAAATAAATATAATTATACCTTCGAATAAGAATCGAACCCGAACCTTTGCAAACAAAGGTTGTCCACTGCGCCAGGACGATTTCATTTGCCTTGTATTATATTCCAACAATGTCTTGTTTAAAGTAAAGACTGTGAACGCGATGGTTACGGGTTCGATCCAAAAACGAGGCAACGAATTATTAAAGGCTAAAAAATAAAAAAAGCTAAAAAGTAACTACCTAATTTAAAAAAAACTCGTATATTTTAAAACAGCCTATCAACGCTTGGTACGTACGCTAGGTACCTACGTTGAATGACCGAGTGACCTCCACTCACTGGCACACACCCAAAACGTATGGATCATTCACATACACTCTTCTTTTATATTTTCGACTTTATATGCTAAAACTCTATTATTTATATTAATTTTTATAAACCATTCGTTTAATTAAAACCAGACGTAGTAATGCAAACGAAATAGGTTTGAATTCCAGTTAAGGCAATTTATGGTTGTAATGTTAAAAATATCTCGATAATCTCGATCTTCTAACACAAATTCCGGCGTTTAATTCTACTACCTATGTATAAAAACATGAACATAATTGCATAATACAATGTGATATTTATTTTTAGCGTTTTTAACATTTTCCATGACGATCTACGTTTTCTAATATATACTTATATTTTTTTCTAAAATTAGTACCTACAGATAATCAATAATAACCTACTATAGAAAAAAACAAATCTAAGATCGAAGGATGCAGGGGGTCTAACGGAAGGATCACCTACATTAGCATATGTAATATGCATCTGCCCAAACCACGTGGGCGAGCCGCATTGTTCATACAGTTTTTGTATAGGCCTACCTACGAATGTATCGAAGATAGCGCGTAACCCGGTAGGACGTTCGATTATCTGATTTCAGTTTCTTTACTCTTTTTTGTTACTTTTTTGTATTGTAAAAGAGATCTATTTTAAGTGATTGTTGGTTGGATGATTGAACAAATTTGGTCGATAATCTACATGTTGCTGAATTAATATTTGTAATATTTTTTTATCAAATCTATGCAGATATTTGCTCATGAACAAACATTTCTAAAAAAATGAGTTATATTTTGTCCATGTCATTACTATACAGGATTTATTTTCATGTTAAGTAGCAGAAGTGAACGCCGCCCTTTGTCCACTAGGCCAGTTAAATACAAATGTCGCTACGCCACGATGTCCTCAACTCTAGCAATAAAATCAAATAAAATATGAAAGTAAATATCGTCATAACAAAAAAGATGTCAAATTACATCTATATTCATATAGTATCTACACGATTCAAATAAATCCCACTTCCCCGCTGCTTTCCGAACAATATTAAAAAAACCGTCAAGAACCGAATGAAACCGGTGACATTACCGGTAATCATACTTTATGAGTTCACGCCAAAATAGACGACACGGCGACCGTTGACGCCTACCTATCCTGGAAAATGGAATCTGAAATATCAATTGACGTTAAAAGGCCTGGGAACAAAACAGAAATGACAGCTTTTTGATTTAAAAAAAGATATGGTGTAACGCGCAATGTTGCTAAAAATAAGTTAATATGTGCGAAAGGCTTATTGACTGTAAACGCGATGGTTGTGGTTCGATTTTCACTCGGGGGAATGAAACATTTTTTATTTTTTTACTTTGATTCCAAAATCTCTCTTCCCTACTCAGTATGTAATATGAAAATAGAAATTGAATTGGGCGGTGAGTGGGGAACTGATTTTCTTAACACATGTTTCCCTGTACCCCGCTATAAGCTAAAAAAACCAAATATTTATAATAAATACACAACAATATTATTTTTATAATCGATATTAAACAAATTCTATTCCCAGTTATAGATAGATAACATGTCTCAGTCACTATTGGCATTACGGCAATGATGTGTATTTCAAGAAGACGTAGACGTCTCAGCAAATTCTGATATAAGAATAATTCATTTAGTTCGCCCATTAATTTATTTTTAAATTGAAAGTTATTTCGGTGTCGGATTTAGTGTTTACGAGCGTTTGTCGCTTTTTAACATTCAATTGCTACCTACTGCTAACATTGTAAAAAGTTGATAAAATCGAAAACAAAGATTTAATTATTTCTTAGATTCGAAGATATATATATTTTTTAAAGTGTTATTCCACACCTAGGAAAGAAAAATAATTATTTCTAAATAAGTATATAAATAAAATTTTAACTTAAAGTGAACAGGCACTGTGTTCATATATGTACGTAGGTTCCTTTTTTTGTGTTTATTTTGTATTATTATTTTTCTAGTATTAGAAGTCTCCTCATGAGTGAATAACTCAATGTTTAGAACATTGCGTATTAAGTGGCGGAACTCAGCGCCTCGCTTCATCTTGTACCCAAATCGATGGAATGAAAATAATGAATTCCCCTGATTGAGAATCGAATCGACAATCGTTGAAACAGAATCATCTCAGAATTATTTTTTCTTATTAGGTTATTTAATAAAATGCATATCCATACAAAATATTCTAGGAATAGACAAAAGCAGTTCATTTATGAGCCATTATCGTAAATTTCCGTTCAATATAATAGTGTCGTTGTGACCGCCACAAAAATATTATCAATTGCGATATTTCGTTTGAAATTAGAATCAGTACCGTATCCGTTTCCGTTCGATATTTAAACTGTATTCGAATTAAGAACGCGCAATGAATAGATGATAAAAGCGCTCGAATTAGTCAATATTTGATTATGAATGTTTTGGAATTTATTATGAGACAATTCTATTTTAACAGTTTGACGTTTTTCCGCTTTGCACGATAAGTAGAGGTAACCTAGTGCTTAAGTACTCTGTTCTCTACCGCGCAATATTTGAGGTATTGTGTATCGAGTATACATCCACTAGACCGGAGAAATACAAAAAATATAAATAATTTAATTAATATTAAATATAATAATCATTCCCTCTATCGGGAATCGAATATCTGACAAAATTCTATTAATGGAATTTATTTATCAAGAAACAAAACAAAAAAAAACATGAACTAATTCCCCATCAAAAAATTGCAAAAAAATGCAAAGTTACATTAAAATTTGTTTAGTTATTATTAAAAACACAATATTGTACGAAAAACACCTGATTCCTTTTTTTTCTTCTATCGGAACCAAGATACCAGGGGAGGCAATAACCATTAAAAGCTCGCGGAAGGCCGTTCAAAAAGTTTTCTTTTCAATAACGCGTCTAATATTCAAATGAGATAGAAATAAAACGAGGAATTTAGCTATATATCATCGAACCTAATCAGATTTTTTCCCTTGCAACGAATATTTTCCACAGATTAAATTCGTATCTATATATAGAAAGAGAGGTAGAGTTTTATAGTTACGCATTAAATTTGAATTGAAAATTAAATTGTTTTAAGTGTTGCCATAAATTATCACTTAAGTGCCTCGAAAATGCGAAATAAAATTTGTTTTGTATTGCATGTACCAATACCTATGTATTGTTGTTACGTACGTATTGCTAATGTGAACTGAAATGTTTCAAAATAACTAAAGATATGTATGTGGATAAATTATTTGTTAGGATATATTGATTGATTTATGTATTGATTAAAAAACCACTTTCTGAAGATATCATAGCGCAATGAGACCGTCTCTGCATGCAAACACGATGATTATGAGTTCGATTTCCATTCGGAGGGAGGAATTGTTTTCAATCTCTTCTCATATAAGACAAAAAGCCACATTAAGTACCGTTACTCAACAACCATTATCTTAAATTCACGCAGAAACTGAAGAACGGAGTGTCTTGACACTAAGTTCCCTCTGCCTGCCTGCTATACTATAAAAAAAACTTTTTCTCATGCAACAAACTCAACTTACATTCTCTATAGAATAGCATCCTCCTTCCTACATATTCAAATCTCAAATATCAGCTCAAAAACACAATATATGGCCACTTGGCGAACTCTCAATACTCGAAGGAACCATAAAAAATAATTTAAATTGCTCTAACAGTGTCTCGCGATAGCGTCGCATTTGCATACTAAAATAATGCAAGAATCTATGTGCGGAACCCCACGCCGCTCTGTTTCCTTTGTCGCACGAGAAGAAATATAAATATAGCACTTGCTATGGTATGCCATAATCACTTTAATATATTGTTCTGTTATTGCTACTAGTTCTTCTTTTTTTTTCTTTTAGTTAGAATGGGTGGTGTTTTCTTCTTTTGTTGTTGTTTTGTTCTATTTTAGCATTTAATCAATTTAATAAAGGATATCTATAAGTTTGTCTTGTGTGTGCGTGTGTATGTGATATTGTTCATTCTGGATAATATTTAAGTAGGGTGATAGATTTAGACTTCCGAGCAAATGAGCTATATTTTTTAAGTGTGACAGAAATTCAAAAGAAACATATATTTTTTTATCTTATTGAGGTACATTTAAAATTCGGCAACAATTTACATTTCATCAAAATTCGTTCAGTAGTTCTTGAGATATCTATGCTTCTTTAGAGTACCCACCATAATATCCATAATATTAAATTTTCTCAATAATTATTTATTTATATTAATTATTATTTATACTTTTAACAACTGCTTTGTTAACTGATCACAGAATAAGCTTTCAAAGTTAATAACTTAGTACTATATGCGTCACGCAAAGCTTTGACTAACAAGAAGTTTATGAAAGTACTGTATTGAACTTAGAGAGGAATTACCAATTAAATTACTGAAACACTATACTATGTAACTATACTATAGTAGTGTTATTTTTTAGCTCCATACTGTATCCCGCACGTAGCAAGGTACGTAGAAACTAGTGGTAAGACACTCCGTTTCTCATTTTCTGCCAAATTCCGGAGGCATTGGTCTTGAGTAGCGTGACTCAACGCCCAGCTTTGCCTAGTTACTAGAATGATGAAATTAAAATATTAAATGTTTAATTTCCTCCAGTTTGAATCAAACTCACAGGCTGACATGCTTAACTGGGTCTGGTCTCAAGTATTATTGTATTAAGTATTATTTGTTAAAAAAAATCAGCTTCACGCTGTATCCCGCACACAGCAGGGTGGGCAGAGAGAACCTAGTGTTAAGACACTCCGTTCCTCACTTTTTGCCAAATTTTGGAGGCATTGCGTGTTGAGTGGCAGAACTCAACGCCTTAACCTCGACACCAGAGCTAAGAAGTGACACTATAAATTTAAGTAAATATTTCACCTATTCGAGTGGGGATCGAACCCACGACCAATTGTTTTTACAGTCACACTTCGTGCCGCTGCGCCACGACGTGCCTCACTGGACTGGTATTTTTATTAAATTTACTTATTACCAACTCTAAAATTGGAACACGGAGTGTCTAAACACTATGCTCCTTTTTGCCTCTCCTATATAAGAACCTAAAAATAATAATCATAAAATCTATATCAACGCAACAATGGAGACGTTCCCAAACATTAAGAGAGCGGGGCAAAGAAAAATTTTATGTGTTATTTTTTTCTTGTTGTTCTGAAATATGCGTTCCGTTAGATTATTTATGGGCTCCATAGGCTATATTTCGGGAAGTAATGAGATTTTCAGAAAAAAAGGGCCAATTTGAATGTGCGTAGATTGAGTCGTTACGCGATCATCGGTTACACTTTGGGAATGTTTCCTTTTCCTTAATCGATCGGGGGATTTGAATTGCGGTGCTTTTAAGACATTAAATTTTGGCTGAAATGTGTTTTTTATAGGGGATAAAAATATTAGTATTTCTTATGAGTAGGTATTTTTTTAGGTTCACACTATATCCTACATATTGCAGGATAGGCAGAAGGAGCCTAGTGTTGTCACTACGTGTCCCTACTATCGGGTAATTTTACAGACATTGACACTGTTCGCTCTTCGCTCGCTATGGTAGATAAAGTGCGGCGTTGAGCTCCACCAATGAACACGTTACGTCTTGATAATTGCGAAAAGAATAACGGAGTGTCTCCCCATAGGTTCCCTCTACCAACTTGCCATACGGAAAACATGGGACTAAAAACAATAGGTAATTCAATAATTAATTAAAATCCAGTTATAATAATATAATAATTATAATCACAAAAATTATTTGGACACGGTAGATAAAACATAAACCCACGAAATAAGATCATTCGATAGTGTTGAGCTTATATTAAAAAAAAAATAACCGTTATATATTTTTATTTAACAATTAAACGTTGCCAAGTGTACCGTGACAAGTTCAACGTACTTTCGATAGAGGGCCGAATTTTCAAATTTCGAATGTGTAACTAAGTGTGGAAAATTAACTAAAGTGTTCAGTATGTGTGCGGCCGTTAATTAATAATTAAAATGGCGGCCAGAATGGTCATGTCCATTGTTTTTGGTTAATTGGTAATCCCAATAGTCTGTTTAAATAGTGGATTAGTAGCGGTTTTGGCAGGAAGTGGAGAATGGAGAAATGTGTATTTTTTTTAGTATATAATTAAACATAACTTAATTCCTCAAACTTTATCCAGTTTTCCAAAGGTTAAAGAAAAACAATATTTAATTTTGGTTGTATTTAAATCAATCAAAACCAACAAAAAACTATATACATTGACAATGACAGAAGACAATTAACTAAACTTTCCATAACCGTTTTTTTAAACAGAACACGGTATCCAAATCATAATTCGAACGTGTAAATTTGAATTTTACATCGCCTTTAATTCTAAATTCAAAATTTAATTCGAACAATAACCGCACATTGAATGGACGAAATAATATTTTTTTCTCATAAAAAAAATATACAAAAGACATTAATATTTATGCCGACAACATTGAGTTCAAAATCGTTCAACGATCAAACACAAACGATCATAATACAGATTAATGATAATTAATTAAAAAATATGTATCCACCAAAGCGGGTCGTTTCCAAACTTTAAGTTGTTTCGCTCCATATAGAATCGGGCTTACGTCCATAGCTTTTAATGGTATTATAAATAATAAAATTACACCATTTTATTTAATTACATTATTTATATATTATCAAATAACATAAAAATGTAAATTGATTTATACTTAATAACTACGACGCGAATATATCGCGTAAGAATAATGATATTAAAAAAAATCGATACATATAAAAAATCGATTTTTAAAATAATAATATTAAATTAAAAACTATCTCACACAAACCCGTTCATCTTATTAAACAGTTGTATTATTGGCCATCATCGAACTATTAATAAAAGGGCAAACGTATTACAGATAACCCCAAATAGTTTGAACTTTCTCACAGAATAAAAAATTTAATATGCAAATAATTGATCCGATCGACCCTTTGCCTTTAAGATGAAACCAGTCCAAGTATAAATCACTCGCCCTCGATTGTTCTATGATTTATTCCCAATGTTGCATCTTGAATATGCTAATATATGTATATAGATATTTTCTCAATAATTATTCGATAGTATTTCTGATCCGGTTTTTGGTTGTTTAATATGCGAATAATAATTAGTGTTTCCTTATTTTTCTACGATTCTCACGAAAGGGTCGTTACTGGGATCGAGTTATCGTTTTATTTTACACAGGGGTCACATCTTGTTTTATTTTTCAATGATTAGTTATAGAATATTAATATTTGTGACATAATTTTAAAATTATAATTTTAGTAGCATATGCTTGAATAAAATTAATTTTGTTAGTATGTTGACCATGAAGAAATAAGAAAAAATCCCAAAAAGGAGAAAGAAAGAATTGAATTTTTAAATCACAATGAACATTATATTTTATCAATAATAAGATTATATCAAATCGCTTACTTGACGTGACATCAATAAAGGATAAACTGTTTAATATTTATCCTTCATATTTATAAATAGATTAGAGCAGAAGAGAAATCATCTGCCCTCAAGTATAAAAAACCAAAATGTCTCTAAGATCCCATTCTTCCTAGATAAAAAAAGGGAAATAAAAAATCCATTTCCTATACGTTTTATTCAGATCAATGCGTTGACATCTGTAGAGGGTGATCTACCCTATTCAAAGGTGCATTAAACCTGTTTTACCGATTGATTCCTACTAAATGTCAAAAATAGGGCAGCCATGTCTTATAGTGCATTTATTTGCATATGATTTCTTTGGTGATGCAAATGATTTAAAATTTTAAAGGAGGTGAGCTTGAGAGCGTTATGTTAATTACTGAGATAAGAAACGATGCGTTTATCTGTGCGTCAGTTGCTCGCGCGCGTTTGGTGCGGCGAGGCGTCCATGTTTTGGAAACTGTCAAATTTGACAGCTAACTTTTTTTCCCGAATTTCCTCGGTGATTTGGATACACGTATTGTTTTAAGTGATATTTTGATTGGATTTTGTTTATTGAAGTGTTATTAATAGAAATAACTGTGGACTTAGTGTATTTTTTTTGATAGGAATATTAATTTATATATAAAAAATAAATTATGAAAATTCGGAACTTTTATATGGAGGTAATGTGATTAATTTTTTATATGTTTTAATTTAAATTGAATCATCGTTATTAGTGTTGCACTCTCGTTTTCGTATCGTTAATATAGTGCAGTGTTGATTTTCATCTACAAATACAATGATATGATAGACAAGAAGAAAAAATCTATAGTTTCTATTTAATAACATGTCTAAATATAGAAAGAAATACTTATATTTGCTTAAAATAATCTCCAAGGTTTTTTAAAAATGTTTTTACATAATGACTACTGAGAAATATTTTTTAATTCCTCCGGAAATAAAAAACAACTAAACAAAATTACATCTTAAAGTCCACACACCATATATTTAAAACATTTGAACGTTGTGAACAGTTAAGTTACTTTTATAACTCGATACGATTCAGTTGCAAATGAAAAGGGAATCTATAATAGAGACGATGACAACTGCGGAGTAAAGTTACATACTGCTTGGATGCGGCATACAATAAAATGTATGAAACTTTTTATCAAAGAGACTTTGTGTGAATATCAATAAATGTAAAAATGTTTTATTTTTAGATATTGTGAATTTGAATATTAAGATTATAATTTCAGTGTTATATGAGAATATGTTTAGGCCAACGTGTATATATACTACTACTATATATATGTGTATAATAGTTATGGTTCGATACTCATTTAAATAATTAATTAATGTCATTTCCTAGCTTTGTTAGGACAAAGTACGGCGTTGAACTCCGCCACTTAACTTGCAATGCCTCAGAAAGTGTAGAAAAAAAACCACATTTAAATAGAATCTATATATACGAGTATATAGTAAATGTATGGGTATCTATATTTATTTACCCCATTTCATCAGTTTTACACATTCTACCCTTTTTACTAATCTAATCTCTAAAAGAAAATACCCTGTTGTGTATTCACAGCGCATTCGTCCCCATCGCCTATAATTAAGGGTGGTATAAATTAGCGAATGAAATGTGACCGAATTTCTTATATTGAATACTTAAGAGGATTACAGATAAATACTGGATCGAAAATCTATGTTATCGTAAATATTATTTTCTTATTGTAAATATATATCAAGTTAAAGAAATATATTGCTCAAGTCCGTCTTAATAAACTTGTACTATTATGAAACTATAGAGTTTATTTCTTTAAACGCACTAATCTCAGATACTAATAGTTCCAATTAAAAATTATATTTTTGTATTGGGAAGTTCAGGCAGGCAGGTTTATCACGATATGAACAATAGGATCTAAGGAAATGTTGCTTAAAAAAGGAGAACTTGAAAGCTTCCGTAAAAATGACGTAAAACTGTTAGTTTATTTTCATTCAACGAAATTGTAAGTAAACTAATAATATATAAAAAAATTAAATAAAAAAAGTAATAGATCTAAAAATAATTTTAAAAGTACCGTATCCCACCATACACAACTCATACAAACTATAATGAAGAGAGACACAAATTTGCAAGTACGGTAGAACCAATTCAATGTTTTTCTTGTAAACACATAAGGAATGTAGGTACTCAGGAAATGTTCTAATCAACAGTTGTATGTATGTTCTATTGAAAATTACGCAGAAATGAATGTTTCTTGCGGCTAATGTCTTGTGATTTGTTTATCTGTTTGTAACTCGGAAGTAGCCCAGCTTCTTTAATATTTATCATTTAATAGTTATGAATCTTTTGTTTTTAATTCAGAAGGTTAATTATTTTTTAAGAATGAGTTAGAGAAATTTAATGCTTTCATCAGCTCCCTTTCAAATCTTCCTGTAGGCGTAACACTACTGACCAATATGTGTGACTGTAAACGCTACGGTTGTGGATTCTCACGACTAACAAATTTCCTTTTAATTTTCACTTGAACACTGTCTTACAGGATGGACGGTCCAGCTATACTGAACGCATTAAAATTGATCAACACATAACGACGTTATCCACATAATGCGGACCCTACTCAGCGGTCACTTCGACAGCGGTTGCCAACCTTTCCCAAAAATTTTAACCCCCACCCCCAATTTTCAACCCACTTTTTACGCCAATGTTTTTCTATAGAAGCCACGTATAAATGAATGCCGAGGGATATCAAAACATCTATCGGGAGGGAAGTTTTTAGGCAAAGGATTAAGTAACGACAACGGTGCCCTTTGCCGTGATGTGGGGTGTTCGGTGACTCGTCCACTTTTGTTTTTGATCGTTCGTCTAATTTGTTCGAGCATAATTTGTATAAGTCACTATTAATTTAAGTTTTTTTCCACTCATCTTCAGATTGTGGCGTTAAAGATGGCTATCGGTGTAATTCTTCAAGAAATATAAGTAAAATTAAAGAAAATACTTATTAAAACACCGTATTTTTATGTGAAATTTATTCAAATTAAGTACAGGTAGGTTAACAGTGTTATTATTTTTCGTAAATTAAAAACTTTCTGGCAATTAACAATACTCATACTAAATTAGCATACATTATTACAAACGTCAAATTTAATACGGAAACCCTGTTGAAACTTGCCTCGATTTTTCCGCTTATATTAATTCTTCATATTGACGCACATTTTCGGCTCGAGGGGTGTGAAAGGGTGTCCATCGAGGAGGTAGGGGGTTCAGATAACGTGGGAGACATAAAGCGTAGGAGATCGCTAATTCATCATAAGTTAAAGGGTTTTTATGTACGCTCCCGGACGATACTCTTTGTACGGTGCGCAAAAAAGGTCGGACGATGTCTGGAGCGATAGCAATCGGGAGTAAAAAAAACATCTCAAAGGCTAAACGTAGATGAGTTATTAATTAACTTTTAGGGAATTTTTAGGTAAAGGGCTCGACTTTTACAGCTATCTTCTATTCAATCGTTTATATGTTACATTATCTAATGAACGCTCGCAACTACTCGCTAGACATGGGCTTAATTTCAATGAATGATTAAATGGAATATAGAGAGAAACACTAACGAAATGAAATATATTTTTAAAAATCGTATTATTTTACTAAGAACTATATAATTAAAGAAAAAAATATTTTAGATCTAAAAATACGTTTAAAGTAACGTATCTCCTAAACTTTATATCAAAAAACAAAAAAATAATAACATACCATATAATTTATTCAGCTTCAAGCCAAGTAAAAGTCAAATGCCTATAAAAGCTCAAGTTAAAGTGTCACTAATTCCACAAGCGAAAGCTCCTAATAAATAGAGACAATACATGTTAATTACGTGAATTATTGATGGAAAAAGGTTCTCAAGTTCACCCCCCACAGTAAATTAGTTAACCCCGTGTGTGGGGAAGTCGGTTTAAATCGGGAATCGGGGAAAGTTGGTTAGAATTTTCGATATTGAATGAGTTCAGCCTTTTTTTTATTTGCTTGAAACTTTTTAACAGTTTCAAATGAAAGTTGGGTTAGGTTGAGTTTAGTTGCTCTGATTGGATTTACAATAAGAAGTACTAAATGTTATTAAAGTGTTTGTTTAATCGTTTTTGTTTTGGGAATATTTTTTGTTTGCTCACTTTTTTCCTTATTATTATAGATATATAACTTTTTTCTTATCTTTCTGTATGCTTTACTTCACGGATTGTCTTGAGTGGAAACACAACTCAAATCTTTCGCATATATACAACATGACAGCCAGTTACTTACTCTGTTTTAGCTTATTAAAATTGAATAATCTCTAAAACCATACATATATTTTTTTATTTTAACCAATACAGACCTTTTTTTTAAATGCAATCCATTTTTAAACTCAATTAGTCTTGAGTTCAAAGCGTGACATGTCATCGATTGCCGCGTAGACGATCCGGTTCTAATTGGGTTCGCATTGCTCGACACCCGGCTAAGAATAGACGTTTTGTAGAGATTCGCTATTCGCTTTTTTTTTGGAAATACATGTTTTAGATGTTATTACAATTGGCTATATTTCCAATTTATCGCTCTGGTGTCGAGGCAAGAAGCGTGGCGAGCGCGGCGTTGAGTTCCTATACTCAACACGCAATGACTCCAGAATTCGGCAGAATGTGTGGTTTTTTGTGTGGTTGTTATTTTAATGATAGTAAAAACGGTGAGGACGTTTGTGAGTTAATTTTTGTTTCAACTTCTATTTTCTTTTACTTAGCTGATATCAGAAGCGCGGTGACGAGTTTCGCTACCCGACACACAATGTCTCGAAAGTTCGGTAAAAAATTGGGAACGGGTTGTCTTAGCACAAAAGTCCCTCTGTCTTTCCTGGGAAAACGGGAATAAAAACGAGAAAATCGTGATTCTTCATTTAGTTTTAGCTTTTATTAATAATATCTAAGCTTCAGGGTCTGCGACTGTCCTTACTATTTATTTTTCCAAATATATTTTAATAAGACAAATAGTAAACAAATATTCACATCAAAAATAAATACATAGAAAATTTAAATCCAAAGTTGCCATACACTTAACAAAAATTACGCATCAGAGCCCTCCCCAACTCCTAAACCATTTAAAAGTAAGTCGAGTCTCTCTCTCTGTATTTATCAAAATCCATCCTCAATTAATTCTATTTCGAAACTTCACTTTTAATCTGATCGATCCCGAGTAATTTGTCGCTACCCTTTTACGATACTTATAATTGCATCATAGTATATTGATCTGGTTACGCGCGGCGTTGTGCTCCAAGCAGTTTGTTAGAGGGTGTTAATTGTCGAATTTTGTAATGAAAATCAAATTTTGGATATGATTTGCATTTTGTTTGATGTTTTTTAGGGTTCCCTATCTAAAGAGTAAAACCGAACTCTGTTACGAAGACTTGGCTGTCTGTCTATGTGTCTATGTGTCATCAGGCCGTATCTCATTAACTGTGAAAATGAGGCTGTTGAAATTTTACTAAAAACAGAGTATAATATATATTTAAGGTAGCTTTTATACAAGAACGTGATTTTTTTATAAATAATGTTTTTATAAATAATGGCACGCTAGCCCAATTTCCATTTTGGAAGGCATACTAGAGATACCCTATTCTTTTGCCTATTTCGACAATTTTAGAAATGTCTATGTGTAAATATGAGCAATAATGTAACAATTTTAAAGGGCTATCTTGAATATAATATTCTGGGTATCAAATCTACAACCACTTTACATTCACGTTTAATGTAGCTAATCAAACCAAAAAAAATCGATATCATCTACATAAAAACGTCAATCGAGTCCACTTTCAGTGCGGGGGATGAAATAATTAAAAGGCACACGGCAAAATCGGGAACTTAATTCCGATGCCTATTTGTATCTTCCAAGTTTTCCAAGTTTGCCAGGAGTTGGCAACTCTGTCGTACTTTCGGTAATATTTGCAACGTCGACTTTTAGTTCGTTCTGTTAATTTATAATTATGCTTAATTGGTTATCTGTCTGTATAGCGCTGTGAGGCTTGAATTTGTATTAAAGATATTGTATAAAAAAATAAATTAAATCAGTTTCACGTTGTATTCCGCACATAGCAGGGTAGGCATAGGGAACCTAGTATGCCATGCCTTGTTTTGTGACATGAGCGAGAAAATAAGAAAAGTCTCTTCCCGAATCGGAATCGAATTCACAACCATAGCTATTACAGTCAAACGCTGTGCCGTAATGCCACGATGGCTTCATTTTTACAGTATAATCTTATAAGAAATACAAAGTTATTAACATCAATAATGCATAGATTAAGTAACCCAATAAGTCGGGGAGTTGAAAACATAGTGTCTAATCACAACCCACTACACACGAACTTAAATAAAAAAATTTACTCAATTTCATATTTAATTTAGCTTTTAATAATTATTTTTGTTAATATATCTATATATTTCTATATAGATATGCTGAATGGGATTCATTGAGGCGGGCTTGGACGGTTGCCATCTTTGTTTCAAATGTCGATCGACGGCGGTCGAGCTTAGACTTTTTGTTCTGATTTATAGTAAGGTTTGTTATAATTTTAGAACTGAAATGGTTGTATTGATTATTTCTAATGATATATTTGTGCTACAAATTATTTATCGGTTAGATCGATGTTTTTTAGGTTCCCGCCTGTAGGATAAGCAAAGGGAACCTAGTGTTAAGACACTCCGTACCCTATTTTCCGTAGAATGCTGGAGGCACTGTGTTAAGTAGCGGAACTCAACGCTTCACTTTCAAATCAGATAAAGTAGATAATATTAAGTATGTTCTTCATTATTTAAATTCGTTAGAAAAAAATGTGAAGAAATAATGTAGTAATTCGTACAGTATTTGGTCAAGTTGTTTATCTTGTCTTTTCGTCTAAATTCAAGACATTGTATGTTGAATGGTGGAACTCAACGCCCAATTGGCAACCATCGCGTTTACTATCAGACGCTGTCAAAAAATTCAGATATTAGTAGATGTATATTAACACTCACAGTAGTAAAATGTAATTAAAAAATTATAAATCCTGTGTCAATACAAATACTTCTTTCTTAAAATTTTATTATAATATATACATTTCTTCACATTATTTCTTACGTCGCGTCGCGGCAATACGAACAGCCGTCTTACATTGAATATGATTGACACTGTATCTAACGGCGCTACAGTCACGAATCGGTTAGTTCGAGTTCCTTTGTTGAATGATGGCGAGGGGACCCTGGCAATTTTATGTTTTCCAATAAAAATGCCAATCTTATTAGAATATTTGTATATATTTAATTTACACGCTATATCCCGCATATAGCAGACAGACTAGTCGTCGCCCGCAACTTTATCCGCGTGGAATTTAAAATGTCAAAAGGGAATATCTCGTTTCGTGGAAAATTTGTGAAATCCTCCAGTCTCCTCTTAAACTCTCTTAAATCCTCCAATTTAATTTTGGGATATCCTCTTTTACTGATCCTTAAGAAACCTACATATGTAATTTCAAAATTTCTACTATAATGTTTTGAGTACATATTTGTACTCAACTTGTTTTATAATTACACACACAGCAAAAAAACAAATAGACATACATATATAGAGCTTCACGCTGTATACTGGAAATAGCAGGGTAAGCAAAAACAACCCAGTACTAAGACACTCCGTTACCCACTTTCTGACAATTTTTTGTGAATAGTAGAACTCAACGCTTCACCTTGGTACCCGTGCGGAGAATTAAAAAAAAATTAATTACCCCAAATGGGAATCGAACCCACAACCGTCGCGTTTACTAATCACACGCTTGTACCACTGCGCCACAACGACCTCAAACAGACACAGGTACATAGAAACAAAAGAAATCTACAACTAGTTAATTCAAAATTAAAACAAAAACCCAGGCCCAGGCCCAAGTTTATCAACAATCAATGCGTTAGCCATTCTCGCGGTACCCCGGTGATTACGCTCGATCGTATTTAAACAATATTTAAATGGGCTCTCATTTAGATTGTGTATCTCTTCGCACGCATTGTCTAGCCGGTCGGTACTGTTAGGTCGCAGATTCGAATCTCGGCTGAGCTACTCAATGTTACGCCCCGCTTGCTGTATGTCAAAATGTTATCTAGTGCTTATCTTGTGGGTTTTGTTGTTGTGGATTTAGAATTTAGCTTCTTTTTTTGGTTTAGGTTAATGGTTTTTTTAATATAAGTCTTTTTTAATTTCTAGCTGTATCCTGCATATCACAGGATAGATAGAGTTAACTACCATTGACACACTCCGTTCTCCGTTTCTCAAATTATTTCGATGTATAAAGCAAGAAAAAGAAAACTCGAACCCGCGACTATCGCATCCGCAGCCTCAGTGTGTTCCCAGCCGTCAATCCAATGATACATTCTTAATTAAAAATTAGCACTATAACGTAAAAAATAAACAACCATCATTGATAAACCCAGGTAACAATTAGCCATTTAAATTCACATACAAATAATAATATTCACGTTACCAATAGACCAGGGGACGGACGGGAAAAGCAAAATTTGGCTTAAAGTTGTAACAGTCAAAGGTCCCGCCTCGCCGATACTACTGCTATAGATTTCTAAAACTTTGTCCTACAGCCTGATATGGGCAAAGAATATTCTGTAAATATAATAGATGTGATATTTGAACCATATATAGTTGGTTGCAACAATTAGGTATTTTTTAAACAAATTTATTTATATGTAATATAGAAATTAAATAAAATAAAAAAATCTATCTTTTATTAGAGACAATGTTAGTTTGTAAATGGTTATTATATCAATTTGATATATGTAATTTTTAGTGTATTACGTTATTGTTGAAGCAAATGAGTGATATCATATTTTTTGTATATAGCAGCTACACGCTGCATACAGAATTTTGTGTAATTATTTCGTTCTCTAATTTCCTAGGTACTATTTTAGTTTAGTTTCAATGAAATCCATAAGGTATAGTAATATTAAATCATAACACAAAAAAATGGAGAACAATAATAATTCACTAAATAGAAAAGGACAAAAACATGTCTGGCGCATCAAAGCTAGCAAAGTCTTTTTTTAACAATAATTATTACTTGCAAAACATTAATCACGACTACTATCAGCTACCGCTCAGAGACAAGTCAAATTAGGCATGAACATAAGTTCGCTATCGCTTAAGCGGAGCAGGTGCGAGATTCGTTCCTCCTAACTCAATATTAGCTTGTTAATGCACCGCTATACTCGTACGCTTTGATTTTATATGTATTTTAGAACTTTGCAGTTCATTTTGATAGGTTATATGAGTGAAATTTATTGGGGAATTGAGGTAAAATTTGTGTTTTGTGTGGTTTTTATGTGTATGTCTGTATATGCTTTTCTTTTGACAGATTTTTTATATTTTGTAGCAAAAAATTACGTAAGGTACAGAATTTTTGGTACTTTGAGAGCATTGTGATATTAATTTCAATTATTATGTAAAATGATTAAAAATTATTACAAAATAACAAACATATTGCAGAGTACTTATGAGTTTGTTATTCACAAGGAACAATGAATTGTTTACATTGAATGATTGCCTAACAATCAGAACGGAGTGTCTTAACACTACGTTCCTTCGTGAAGTTAGAGAACCAATACTACTTGAACATATAAAATGTTTCCTTTATGTTGTTTAAGAAATATAATTAACTAAAATACAAATATCTACATTTATATCTTGCGAAATACCGCCCCACATTAAAATCCAAAGATCAACTCCGAGCATCAAAATTATCCAAAAACACACGAAAATTGACGTGGAGCCCGAATCGGATTATCGTATCTCATATACGGAGCTATAAAAGACGAAAATACCAGTTCTTACCCCTTTGAAGGGGACGGGGGTTGAGGGAGGCTGATGGCACCCCGGATTCATTAGTAAATTATAAAGTACATGAAAATTCAAAGTTAGGTAAAATTTTCGATATCTAATAATGATTAGCAGTTACCTGTCTATCGGCTGTGGAGTTACAAAGCTACTTCGTCAATTTCTGTTTGAGTTTGAAGCTTCTTCAGCCAATTCAATTATTTAGTTTTGGGGCCGATGTTGCAATTGTGTGGGCACTTTTAGGCTTTTATTTGTTTGACAAATTCATGCTTCGAGAGGTTTTGTCGGGATGGTATCAATGGCAGTCGTTTTGAGTTGTTTCAGTTTAGTTGCTATATTTTAGAATAGTAGCTTCTTCTATAGGTATATTATTTAAACGTATTTTTACCTTAGAGACCTTCTGTAGATGCGATGATTTGAGGTTCAATTATATTTGAACTATTTTCCTTTTTGAGGTAGTAGAATCTTAACACTCATTTAGTATGATGAATGATTGATAATGTTGATGATGATGTTGTTATGATTATTGTTACTTGTGAAACATGTGGGCAAACAAGAAATCTTCCTGTGAGAACTTGCCCTATATTCAAGGGCGGGAAAGTCAAGTTAGTTGACTACGTTGCTTGACTGAAACTTTGTTTCATAGGGACTTCTCAGATATATTCTAACTAAATACATACGTCTTAAAAATATATTTATTTCCTTACTTAAGAATTGTACTCACAACCACTCTACATCCAACTGAACCACAAGAACACAAATTAAAAATCCACTTCGGCAAATAAATTGAAAAAATAAACTAATCAAATTACGAACAATTTGTACGATATTAAATAAGAAAAAAAGGAAAAGATAAAAAAAGCAATGTTTATCTATTTCCCTCTACTCGATACACACTCAAGGTGGGAGCTCTTAATCTCTCAATGTCAGTTTTAATTTGCCGGCGGCTTCGAGTTACCTTCCAAGTTTTATTTTTGAATGTTGTTGTTGTGTTGGACGTGAAGGAAACGCGTTTCGACAGCCTTCCAAAATATTAATCTACTGACGAAATGTTATCGACGTGCGTTGGGCGTCGAAATATTGATTATTTCCTTTTTTTACCCGCCATCCATAAAAAATATATTTGGGAACCTGTAATGTGTAAATTTGAACCTACAGTTACGTACACCCTTGGCGAGGTAGCCAGAGTATTATAATAAGACACTCTGTTCCCCACTCTCTGCTCAATTTTCGAGATAAATTCGCGTCCTTTATAGGTAAACCTTTAATATAAGAGTATTTGGATGTTACATTTAAACATAATCTCATAAGAATACACTCAATCCTTTGTGGTGGCTATAATAAAGAATTGATTGGTACAAAGGACGGGACAGGGGACGCGGACAGACAAACAGCTATAAGTAAATAACTTGAAAAATGGCCTCCCTGTGATAAAATAGACATGACAGGACATTTTTTTAACTTTACATACATAAAAGTACAAAAAAACTGTGTACACTTCGTTCAGCACTTACAAATTTGATGATTAAGTGTTATGTGGCGGAAACCAACGCGCAGTGTTGGGTTCCGCGAGTTTTTCTCACAATACCTAACAAGTATAAATTTAATTCACACCAATACAAAGAACAGTAATTGATCACTTATCTATCTGCCTGTAATTATTAAATTAAACTAAAAAAAACAATATGCAAATTGCGTCTATGAAAAATTACGTATATTTAATTAATCAAGTAATTAATTAAATACCTAGAAATGAATATAATAAAATAAAATTTAATATTTCATAAATAACATATAAAGAACAAAATTAATTTTCGTCCGTCTATTCTATATCTTCAATACATTGTTCTGTGATCAGTAGACCAAAACAGTATCCCGTAAGCCTTAAACGATTTTGGCTAATACTTTAATAAAAATGCGCACAGACAGTCTTTATTTATAATATCTTAAATTATCATTTTGATATGTAATGAGTCTTTGTGTATTATTGATACTTTTTCGACATAACTTCACATTTTATCCAACATATAGCAGAATAGGCTAAGAAAACTTAGTGTTAATACACTCCATTCTTCACTTACCGCCTGAATTCAAGGCATTACATTAAATTGCGTACCACTGATTTGTATTACCAGGGCGAATCAGAAACATCAGAATCGAACTCCCAACCACTCACTTCCATCTATCTATCCACCAATCTATCCATGGAAGTAAGCCACAACGTCCTAACATTTATCGCAAAGAAACGTTGAATTAATTAAGGCTGTATTGACAGCCACCCCGCCCAAGGAGGACCCAGGCAGCCCTTATCATATTTATTTTATTTCAATGCTTTTCCCGTACAAATTTAATCCTTTTCCATTAATTAGTGACCGCTCCCCGTGTAATGCTCCCTTGCTGTAATTTTTCTTAGGCAGGGTTAGGATGAGTGGCATTTTTGGGTATATGATGCCTATATGGGTACATTTTAGTATGTTTACATGTCATGTCATTGGGATCGAAAGGGTTGTTGGGGTGGTTTTGATAGATTAATCATTTGGACGTTCTTAAAATATCTTTCTTTTTTTAAATGTGGTAGTAAAAGATGTGAGAGAACGTTCTGTAGATATCAAATTGTCAATAATTTCAAGACGCTCTACTTATTTTTGTAATAAAGTAAATTTATGATTTTATTAATATTTCTCTTCTATGCGACCAAACCCAGGTTGGATTTTACCTAACCTGGGTATGTACTTATCACGACCTACTTGAACGCAACCACAGGCATAAACTAGTATAGATATAACGCAAAACTTATAAGCTAAAAGGTTGCTCTACACTAGATGGCTTTACAATTTTTACGTAGCACCGACAACATTATGTTAATTAATAGTACAGAAATCACGAGTTGGTTTCTATACATACATAATACAAATCTACATGCATACATACATACATACTCATAACTGTAGCCTTTGCTAATGTTGAAAATGTAATCTAAAATCGTATAACCGAAAATAAAAATTAGCTCTAATTAAGAACGATGCGGCATGCCCAATTTATACGCAATGATAGCGGCGTAGCCGTGGATTTCAAAATATTATATATCCTGTACTAAATCTTAATAAACATATTATTGTTTTTATATTTTAAATGTAAACACCCTTGTGGTTTAACTATAATAAGGTAACGGCTTCGATTTCAAATCGGATATGAGTATCTTAAAATATTATTCTTACATAGAACTGCAACAAACGCAAATTAATAGTAACACATTGAAAACAATAAATAAGTTAATAGACGAATTTCATTGAATCAAGTATGTACCGTTATTGTAGCCACATCCCGTGAGACTAGTTGCTCAAACCGAACAAGCGATGGTACAGAAAGATAAACTTCTTTGTTAAATTCGTATGAACGAATCGTTGATTTAATTACTACTTAAAAACCACTTGATTCCAAATTTTGAATGGCTAATGACCATAACTTTGAATTAAACACAAAATATTTCCTTTTTATTTCGAATTAGAAATCCGAAATGAATAGATATGGTTTGAACGGTTAATTTTAGTGAGAACAATGGTTAAGTGAATAGTTTAACTGTTTGGTCAGAGTGCATGCGGTTATTGGTTACTTTGTTGTTAGTTTTAGGAATATTTCGAAATTTTTCACACAGTGGTTTTTATAAAAATATTGATATCTTAGCGGGTTTTGAATGTATGTCGCTTTTTTGGTGCAACAATGTCGTATTTGCACTTTTTGAAATATTCAATACTTAAATTTTTTTCACTCTGATTCATGCTGGATCATTACAAAGCGCTACTCCAAAAGTCGGGAAGGGACTTAATAAGAATAGAGTATCTTAACACTAGCTCTCCAGATTCTATATGAAGCTAAAAAGTATATATAAAGGCTAAAAACATAAAATATTCTACTTTGCTTTAATTCATTCACATACTATAGTAGAATCAGAACCACACTGAGTCAATGTAAACAACTTAATATGAAATCCATCTAGAACTAGCAGCGTGGAATTAAGTCAATATTGTAACAGCAACTAAACCTATGCTTCATCACATTATCAAATATGTGTTTAATTTGTTTTGTTAATTTTAAATATTGTTTTCATTTCTAAGAAGAAGTGTGGCGTTGAATTACGCCACTCAATACATAATGTTTCAAACTAAGCTTAAGTAGGTTATCTGTGCCTATCCTACTATCAGGGAAAAAATGTAAAGCAGAAAAAAATAAACATATTTTTTTTCATCGTTGTATTGCAACTACGCTCCTGACATAGACACAAAGACTAACTTAATTTTAAATCACCAACAATCATGTTTTAGGTGGAGGCACTCATTAAGAAAAATAAAAATATTGCACCGAGTAAAAATCAAGTCCACAACCACGGCGTTTTTATTTGACATCTACCACGTCAACTGAACTATAATGGTCTAAAAGAAAAATAAGCTTTTCTAAATAAAATTAAACTTTACCTTTTTGTAAAGCTCACTGGTGCCTTCAGAGCTTAGGACGTCTCCGATCAATTCTCCAATTTACAAACAGCCACGCAAACAATGGGACTCGCGAAGTTTGATTTATTCCTTAATTTAATAAATAGAGGTCCGATTGATGAATGCTGATGAAAGGACAGAAATTAATACGGACACCGTGGGATTGGCAGTTGTATTGTTCTAAACACCGGGCATTGTCTGACGGTAATCGGGTTCGATTTGCTTATATTGGAATCAACGTGCGTCTTTGTGTTTTGCGTTGTATTATTATTTGTAGAAGTAAATAAAAAAAACAGGTTCACGACTTTTCCCGTGAAGTTGGGTAGCCATATGTAATGAGGAGGTAAGGCACTCTGCTCTACACTTTCTGCCGATCTTTCAATACATTGAATTTTAAGAGACGGGACTTAAATCCGCGCTTATTACAAATATATAGAAAAAAAATACTGACCAACGAACTTTTTTTTCAATGTGAACCAGTTGCTCGTGAGATTACTACGTTCAACGAAACAAACTCTACAGATTTTTAATATTAATATAGATAACGGCAACCCAATTCGCTAAGCAATAAAAAATATCTCAAATATTCCAGTTTCATATCAAGGCACGACCATTGTTTGCCTCAAAACTAAAATAAATCAATGTCTAATTACCTTGCCCATACTTTACTTTCGTCATTGTGATTTTTTCTCACATCAAACTATTTGGGCGTTGTCGCCTCATTATTATAAAGAATTTCCTCTAATAGTTGAAGTTTCGGTTATTTATAATAGTCTCAAATTATTATTCTAGTATCTCGAGTGTTGCCGTTCACACAATTAAATTTCTGTACCACGACTTATTTATAATTCTTGGTAGGTTGGTAAACATTCATGATTTTTTAATGAATTACCGCAATGATTGCATCGCTTTCAAATTTTCTAAGTGTAACTTTCTAGTTGTAAACATAAGATTATTCGGTCGAAAAATTCAAAATGGATTCGTATAATTAGATTAGAACGTGCGCATTAATAGTCTTTGTTTCTTTCACTTGTTATTAAATATTTTAAACTGTTGCTATATGTCAAGGTAGTTTTTTATTTTTATTTTATTTGACACTACCATTTGTGACATGCGTGGCTCAACACAATGTAGTCACATTTTAGTAATGTAATGATAAATGTAAACATACACTAATCTCATTAAACAAATTAGGATCTGTAATCTATCCATCAGTTTTGTTTATCAAATGATCGAAGATTTTGAAATAACTATTTTCTTAATATAAAATATGTTCGTCGTTCAGTACATTGAAATCTCTGTAATTTTGACGACATCGCTAATACTGGATATCTCGTCCTGTATTGGATCATCGTTTCCATCCCACTTATCACAGAATCGTAGGCAGGCTAAAGCATTGTCGCTTACGTAATTTTGAATCGCTCAAGCAATTGAGCGTGATTGATCACTCCTGTCGTTATTGTCTGAATCATGGTATCTTGTACTAAACGTGTCTCAAATGCTTGGTCACCTCCGTAACTATGTCTATTAATAGCAATTGGGCCGAAATGTCTTGGGCTCATCTTTTTATCATTTCGATATTGATTGATCTTTTTTATATTTTTTGGGCTTCACGCTTTTTTTCACATTTATTATGGTAAACAAAGGAAACTTAGTGATAAAACTATCCGTTACTTATTATCCTCCCAATTCTCTCGAGGCTTTCAATGGCGGATCTCTACACGACGCATATTCTTGTATACGCTAACAACATTAGTTCAAACTCCAATTGTCATCTATGTATTTACATCTCATCCTTTTATCATTAGATTGGTCAATAAATATCTTGTAAAATTAAAACCACAGACTAATGATAGAAGTCAATGCTCCTTTATAACAATGTTAAGAGTAATCAAACAAATGAACTGAGCGAGAAGGCGCTAGTTATCAAGATCCTCGCTGCCATTAATCCAGCAATCTTTGATTTCATCGCACGTGAAATGTGCGTGTACGCAATGTCTATAAAGCTTCGTGTATATTTCATTTTTTTGCCACAATTATTTTTAAGTTAGCGTTTATTATACGTTATAGTAAAACGAAGAAAGATTTAGTCTATTTAGTCTTTTTTTGGTCTTTTTGATCAGAAGTATCAAATCTGGTCGACATATTGTCTTATTAGTAGCAGGTTTATATTTATGAATTGCTTTAATAATATTATATAATTATTTGGAACATAAAGTAAAAAAATATTTAGACCAGTTTTAACAAATATTACAGTATTTTTTAAGATATTTCATAATTAATACAAAATATAAAATCTCTAGTGTACCGTTTGCTTAACAACGATGTTATCAGCCCACGTCAAGCGTACACGCGTGCATTTCAGATACTTTTCCCCATTCATTTTAATTACTGAAATCTGTTCAAACTCTGATCAAGTTTCACTCGTTTTATTGCTCTATTTTAGAACTACAGCTTAATTGGAACTTTTTAATCAATTATATCTTTCTACATATGTTATATAGTAAATGTATGACAAAAACAGAAAGATATTGTTGAATATATTTTTCAAATAACAAAACTAATTGAACACAAAATGGTACTACTCGGTGAAATATTTAAGATTAAAGTGTATTCGTTTTTGTGGTCAGTTTAAAGAGAGCGAGGCGTTGAGTTTTATCACCCAATATTCAATGTCAGTCTTTGTTAGGCAAGTCGAATGCTATTAACTAATTAAGCCTGCAAAGAATAAAAAGTCTTTGTTATGTACAAATATACATATTGTAAAGCTATGTAAATACTTGTGGGTGGAATTGCTATAAAATAATTGAGGGCGTATAGAGCTTAGTATATTAAACCAATTCACCCATGCAAGGTGATAAACAAAAACAATAACTATAATGCAGTTTCAACAATCAACAAAACCGAAACGTGAATAAAAACGATTTTTGTGCCGGCCAATAATCAGCATACATCCGTTCTGATGAGATCCAGAGATAAGCGAACAGTGAATGGTACAGGATGTGGCACAAAGGACTCTACGTCACCGGTCACAAGAACAAATAGGCTATGGGAACTGATTAATAATTAGATTAAACACGTGGATATGCGAATCGATGTTTCTATTGCATTTAATTGCTCAATTAAATATAAACCTTGTACTAAACATCTAACGTTCAAAATACTTCGCAAACAATCCACCGTAGCGTGAAACCTCCACACGCTGTAGTTATAATTAAAAGTGACTTGTATTAAATTATATTTTCATAGAATAGTTGTGTAAAGGAAAATTTGTTTTATAAACAATGATTCAACGTGTAAAGTTGTATTAGAATTTTTAGTCTGACGTTAAAGCGGTTTGTTATGTATGCATTTTGGTTCTTGCATAAAACTTATAATGAATTCTCTTTGTTTCAGCGAGCTACCCTGGCGGAGAAGGAGGTAACGACGCTGAAGGAACAGCTAGCTACCACCAGCCCGACGCCCCTTCAAGCCACAGTACCCCCAAAAACAAATGGCTCTCACATAGAACCAACACGAGACCAGGCCACAGAAACTAGAATACCAGATTTTAGTCCAAATATAAAAGAAGAAAAAAGACAGTCTCCAGACATTGATGAGGATTTAGAACAAAAGATAGAGATGGCAGCGACGGCGAGGAGTAATAGTAACTCCTCGAGGAGCAGCCCTGTGGTGAATCCCAACACAAGCCTGGAAAATGAACTTGCTGCCAAAGAAAAAGAGGTCAGTTTTATAAATATAAATATTAAAAGTGCATTTCTTATATTGAAAATTTCTTAGGAGACAAAACTAATTCTTTAACCCTTCCAACATTGCCCGTATATATTCCTTACAAAGTGGTCACTAAAATGAAATATAATCAAAATTGATATATCATTACATCCCGTATGAAAAGGATGAGCTATATCTATGAGGTCAGCAGTTAAACGGGTAGAAAATTACTGTAAATGCAATAGCCTTGCGCCTGCGCAACGTATCGAATGTAACGTACGATCAATAAATCAATTACATGTGCGGGGGCATTCGTTGAATTGGATTTGACAAGCTTGTCCTAGAGATGGTGGTTTATCGATAAATGATAGATATTTTTTTAAGAATAAAACTTATAGATAAGTTAACAAATAGTAAACACTAAAAAATAAAATCTTTTGCTTTGATTAAATCTGGAAATTTTACCAAACCTACGTTATGATGGTATAACAAGTTGATGATTATATAGAATGTCTTTTTTCTACAGATTTTAAAAATGTATCTACTTATATCTATTAGGGAGAGAAATCGCAGGAAAAAAATAGATTTTCATATAAATCATTAGCTCGATACACAATCAGCAACAGCACTAGCGTTACAGGATACGTTCAATGGAATGATTGATCGGCACCGAACGGTAATCCTTGCACTAAATAAATATCATTGTTTGTACCCACAACCGCGGAGTGGGCCAATTAATACTATTTGCTTAACCGATTTTGAAGAAACTCTTTGTTCATCTGTAATATACATGAATTAAAACCACTATTCAAGTCTATTTTGAATTGTAAGTTCGATTTCTGCACCCAGGAATGAAAATTTAGAAAGAAATTGGTGAACAGATTGTCTTAAAACTTGATATCCTTTGCATTGCACGAAGCTATAAAAATACATATTGTTGTACGGTCAAATGATCCCTGACCTAGTTTTATTTGCATATTTTTAAAAATTTACAGTTATTGAATTTTCCTGATATTATAATTTTAATTTATATATTATCGTAGAGATCACTGTATATTTTATAAAATAAGTAAGAATATCAAATTTTATATAGAAAAATATTAATAATATAAAAATAATACTATGAGTGAGGCCAGTCGAGGTGCAGTGGCACGAAGTGTGACTGCAAAACCGACTGTTGTAGGTTCGATTTCCACTCGAGGAAATGAAATATTTACTTAAATTTATATTTCCATTTCTTCGCTCTGGTGCCGAGGCTAAGCGCGGAGTTGAGTTCTGCCACTCAACAGCTTCTGGCAGAAAGTAGGGAACGGAGTGTCTTAACACAAGGTTCCCTCTGCCTACCCTGTTGAGTTCGGGATACAGCGTGAAGCTGATAAAATAATACTATTAATAACAAGAAAAAGTTATAGATTAATGAACCAAAGAAAACTTTATGTTAAGGCACTATAATATCTAGGTCATTTCCGCCTAATTTCCGGAAATAGCGTATTGAGAGGCAAAACTCAATGACGCACCTTGTCTACTACAACCGGAAATTTAAAAAAATAATGAAAATAAAAGCATTTCTCCACGTAAAGATGAACCCACAATCATCTAGTTTACAGCCACAGATCCGCTGCGCCACAACTGCCTCTAAGTCACAAGTGTCATAAAATTTACCAATACTGGCATAATCAATCAATATTAGTGTAAGCGAATGATGCAGCATTAAAACTGATTTAGCCATTTATTTACCGGACACAAAACGCCTACGGGATCCGTTCACTCAAATTTGACTTATTGTTAAATGGGTTAACAGATTATTGAGGTTATAATATATGAGTAGCTCCACGATATATCCCACAACTAGCAGGGTATGCAAATTGAACCTGGGAACCTAATGTTAAGACACTCTGTCTTCATTCAAATACTTCCACTACCACTTTCCGACGAATTCTTTAGGCATTGCGAGCTGATTGGTGCAACGCATACCCGCGCTTTGCTTTATTACTAGAGCAAAGGAATTGAAAATATTAAACATTTCATATTCTCGAACGGGAATTGAACATACAACCTGCCACGTTTACAGTCACATACTTATGCCCCTACGCCAAGTCTCCTCTTTAATATAGAAATAGTTCTATTGACTTCTTCTTGAAATTAGATTAAAGACTACGAATTATTTATAATTTCAGCATGTAATTTTTCTATTAAAACTAAATATACTCGTATATACCATATAGGTAAATAGAATGTATAATAAAAAAAAAATATTTTACAAAATCTCTGTTCAAAGCTCACTCGGCCGCCATATAACCTAGCATATAAAGAATCCCGTTTTAACATTTATGAATTATCTTTAATTACCGACCAGTGTTCTGCCCAACTAGAACATGTTAAAAGGAGTGAAAAATAGTCAAAAAACGCATCCATTCATGCCAAAGAACTGGATGCAACTGAATTCTTCTATTCACGTGCCGTCATTAATGCATTGAATCGCCAAAATCTGCGTTATAGTGAATTGGAGGCTTTATTTCTCTCAATAGACTATTTTTTTAAACGTGATGTGAAAGGATCCACGAAATCAGTTTAGGTTTTAATGTAAGCGGGAAATTCTTTAGCTTTAATTCCGTATATTGAAAATGGTATAGAGTTATTTTGAGTTTAAAAGAAATGCATATGCCATATATATGGATATATATGCATACATATATACAAACCGTAGGTAGGTATTCCCTGTTTTATTCTGTTTGTAGGTGATGAGATTTCAGTTTTCTAGTACATTTTCTTTTACCTTACTTATCTAACGGCGTTAAGTCCCGTCACTTGTCACTCAGTGTCCTCAAACTGGGCTTTCCGATAGAGCGTTTGACACTGGATCCTCTCTACCCTGCCATAAAGAAAAAATCAAGGAGCATTTTAATACAACTTATACTTTCTTAAGTATTTCTGTTTATGTTTCCATTCTGTTTTAATCAAAGAATCGAGATAAGTTTGGTCGAACTCTATCGGAGTGACAAACTTTTTGCTCAAAGAATTTTTTCCCAGTCAATTTTAAAATTAAGTTCGCCAGAAGGGTTGAAATGTTATTTCTTTTTGATGACAGCCGATAAACGATTCAGTTCTGAAATAACTTTTTTGATTATGGTTTCACTGAATTGGTTTTAATTGGCCCACAATTTTCATTTAACTTTTGCTGGCTTTGGAAAAAATACTTGAGAAATATGATTTTTTTAGACTTAGAGGTATAAGCAAATATGGACATAACTTTTTGTGTAAACGTTGATAGAAATAACAAAATAATCATATGATCAAAACAGTTTCATTGCAACACGGTCATATCATGTGCATTTAAAACTATTTGAAGCCATCATGGCACAGCAGCACAGAATTTGACTGTAAGCGTCATGGTTATGGGCTCGATCCGTTCACCGATCTCAAGGGAATTAATTATTTTAATTCCTAGCTTTTGTAAGAAGACAAAACACGTCGTTGACTTCAGTTTTCAATGTCTCGAAAATGGCGTGAGAAACGGAGCTTAAGTATGCTCGGCCAAATCTGCTACAGCGTGAAGCTACTGTATAAAACTAAATCCGATACAGTAAATTCTTAATGTCACTCCAGCGCAGGACATGAAAGAGTGATGACGCTATTTTCGTACACCAAAAGGAAAACATTCGAAATTAGTTTATGACGACTGTCTGTCGTTCGATTTATTTTAATTTTGTTATTTTTGGTCGGTTTCTCTTATTAAGCTTAGGCGTCGTAAACTTAGACGGTTCAGTTGAGAATTATATTTAAAACCGAATGACAAATCATGTTTATATGGTATTTATAAATATGTTGATCTTCTACTATATATTACATGTATACTTTATATGTTACTAGACATCGATTAATAATTTTTAATATATATATATATACACATGTTTCAGTTTCAAAAGATCTACAAAAAATGTGAATTGAGAAAATAGTTATTTCAACAATTTAAAAAGCATAATACAATCACAGTGTGCCGTAGACTCGCAATTACAATTCACACAAAAGCAAAAACGAACGAATTTCAAACCAATTTACAGTGATTGCCTCTGACCTCATAGACGTCAAACAAGACAAACGCGCCTTTAATCGCAGCCAATCAAAGAGAAAGCAACGGATCCGAAACGTCCACAAGAGATGCAATCAGACGCCCATCAAACCAACCTATCATCTCCTAAATCGCCACGCACGATAATTTAATAACGGAAAATCTAAAAAATCCAACACAGAAATCGAAACCTTGGGCTTCAGGCAATAGAAGCGACCAAATCATATCAGTAATTACACAAGAAACATTCGGGCTTACATGAAAGCAAATGTCAAACTTACCCGTACATATTATTTCCAAGTATTGAATGTTGGGGTCGGTTTCTCGGAAGATGTGCGTAAACATCATCGTGTCGATGATGAAAGCGATGTGATTCTTTGTACTCGATGCTGATTTGTTTAATATTAGTCCACAAAAAATTGTGGTAATTTTAGGCCCTACCGTGACAACGTACGTAGCGTGCGTAACGTCGATCGCTTGAGTTTCTCGTATTGGAATTTTGTAATCGCCGATGGGAATAGTGGATAGTTCTGGTGTGATTTTGATATATATCTAGCTTTTTATATAAATATTTCTTACTAATAGTATTGTTGAATCAATGCTCGAGTTAAATGTTCGTAAAATTGTAATATTCCGATCTGATTACTTCATGATTTCCGTTTTTCATTGAAAATGTACGTTAACATTCAATATTGTTGTAACGTAAGTAAACTCCTTAATAACCTCATAATTAACTAAAACGAATTCGAAACTCGTACAACTCGCGTGTGTTTATTTATACGCAGCGTCAATATTCAGAAGCCAGCTCGATAGATTCATAGCAGCCGACATCAAAGGCTCGACATTAATCATAACTCGCATCAATCGCCGGTGAAACAGTTCTGTTTTTATTGTAAATCAGTATTAAAAAGCGACGCGGGCGCATGAATCAAACGAGCGCCTCAAGACGTCAACATATGCGATAAATTCGTGAAACGTAAACAAAAAACTTGCGGCCCGATAGACCACCTTGCGGTACACCTGTTGATTCTATTAGCGGAGCGTCCGCCGATCATATCAAAACTATCTATGATCTACAAGTGAATAATATTTTTGTGTCACATAATTCATGCGATGAGCGTTGAAAAATGATCTCGATGAGACGAGTCGAACGCTCTCGGAACTCGAGATTACAGATCAAACGAATGTGTTCTTTCGCAAATTGCCCGTGGATTTTCATTTTTAATTTGCCGAACACAAGTACCCACCGCTGGCTCGACGCGAAACTAATAAAAGTTATACTTCCTACGAATTGATATTTATGTATGCACTACGTCTGGCTTCAATCTTTTACGATCGTCAACAGTACATATTAAATGTTCGATGTTTATCAACATTTCTTTCTTATGCAGCTTTTAGTGGAGCAATAAATTATTTATCTTCAAAGCAATAGTTGCTTATTTTCAAACTTTTGTTTCTAATTCACCGTAATTCTAAGTTTTACAACTGACATAACCGACATTATAAGCTATCTGTATATAGATAACAAAAATTCGGACGACACCTTAATTGTACAGTAAAAGAGTATTTTGAGCATTTCTCCGTATCTTTTGGTTAACAGTATTTAAATTGGCCTATAAATTTTAAGATAATGAAGATAACAGTTTCGTCGAAGATACAGTCGATTAAGTATTCTAATGATATCATATTGTATACTTTACTCACACTATTAGTCAGCCGTTTACATAACTGAGTCAAACTGAAAAATCTTTAAAGTGACACATAATTTTAGAACGACAGAAACTGCTGTTTGATATCTAGGTATACAGTAATATACTCACTGTAGCTCTCTTCCTTCCCTTTTCAATAGTGAAATAGCTATTACTCTTAGTAGAACATTCGTAAATAAAAAAATTCGTACTGAAAAAAATTCCAAAGTGGTTTTGCTGCTGAGTGTTTGTTAATAAAATAATACGCGCGCTTTGTTTTTTTGGGTTGATTGTAAAATAGTTTATGGAACTTCGTCGATTCCACGTTCGTCTTCCCGATATTTTAAATCTCTCTTTTAATACTCCTAATGTTCTTACATGCAAACTTTTAACTTTCTAAGTCTTATATTTTCATCTGTGTGTTGTCTGTCAGTCACTCAGTAACAGCTTTATACATATATATACATGGATTGTCCTCAGATCTCAGGTAACTGTCTATTATAGTTGTCAACGTCGCTTTATCGATCTTCATATTTCTCCCATAACAATCTATTACCTTCTAAATTTTACGATACGTATGACGTCCATTAAAAAACGTATTGGATACATGACATTTTGGCGATGTTCCAGAGCCTTAAAAATATATTGCAAGTGTAATGAATAGGTACATATAAATATAAATAAACTTACTTTATATCTTATACTGATAGATTGGTTTAAAATTTAATTTTAAACACCGTAGGGCCGTGGTATAACGCCTGCCTGCACGTCCGACGACTGTGGGATCAATCTACAGTCAGAAAAAAAGTCTTTCCTGGAAAGACAACGTTGCGATCCGCCATTCAACACGCAGTGTTTCAAATTTAGTCTAAAAAATGGAGAACAGAGTGTCTGGATAAAAATTTCTCTATGCCTTCCCTGCTGTATAATATACTTTTTATAACTATATTAAAAATATATGTACATACTAATATTACTTAAGGCAAGACGTCAATCGATACGTTAATTCGTTTTCAATTAAACACATCAACGCCTTACACAGCAGCCATTTGTTGTAATGGATAATTAATATTGATAGCTTCATTTACGAAGCGAATTATATACGTCAATGTTAATGTTGGAAAGTAATGTATTGTAATTAGTCGTTTCAAATGCACTGGGTTTTTTTAAGAATTTTGTTTACAGTACATCCCACATATGGCATGGTAGACAGAGGGAACCTATTATGAATTCAAAACGCAGCATTGAATTCCACCACTTGACTTGCAATGTCTCTATTATTGATCGTAAAGTGGGTTATGGAGTGTCTTAAAAAATATTGTCCAATTTTTATAGGTGCTAATGAAATTATAACGATTGCTTCAACAATATCTTTTATATTTCTAAATGTTCAATATCTCAATATCGATCCTTTGAGTTCATAATATTATACAAATAATAATACAACTAAAACCACTTAAACGAAAACAACAACAAACCCAAAATCGCAATATTATCACAAATTATGATTCCTATCACATACTCATACATACGATAGTGTTCAAAAACTTAAACAGTAAAATCATTAAGCGCCGATCGAAACGATCACACATTACACCTCTTATTAGAATATGCACTCCAAGGGATAATAACGTTTGTAGTTCATACTAAATACTCGAAATAACCTCTTACAGCCATCTAATAAGAGCTAATTTCCGATAACCTAATAACAATGCTAATATAATGGAAATTGTACTTAAATGGTATAGTTTCAGAGTTCAGTTTACTATATATATGACGTCATATGTCAGTACACGTTAGTTCGCCAAGCAACACGTGTAGAGAATACGTCAATTTATTATAAACTTTGTGTAGCGTAGAAGATGATTTGTGACACATTATCGGTATAATGCTATCTGTTTCTATGTATCCATTCAGAGCGTTATTGTGTGATCGACCGAATTCTAAGGAATTGACAAATATTCACAAAGGCGTATTGTCGTATTGGTAAGTGATGGGATCTTGTTTTAGTGTTGTTTAATCTGTGTTGTTATTATTTTTGTTAAAGTCGCCTCGAATTCGATAACTGTCTACGATACATACGTCACTAAAGTTGATGTGTAAAGTTTTATTTTAACGTAAATATTCAAAAACATTTCGACTTGATTCAAAATAAAAAAAATTACCAAATAACATTTCTTTTATAGAAAAAAATTATCCTCAAAGTAATTACCTCACGTCCAAAACAAGTCCGTTCATTTATTTTTATTGAAATTAATGCAAAAATCAATCAATTCAAACTTTCCACCCCCGTTTCTACTTTTTGAAATGGTGAAACATTTTTCTTCGCCCTCCAAACCTGAGACAATGGGGATGGTTATTAATATTCCGATATAAAAAACATCGGTCCTAAACAATAGGTGCTGTTAATTTACTCATTAAGGATTCATGGGGAGTCGGTAGGGAGGGTACAGTAGCGAATTTTCAAATTATAGAATCCTTTGATACATTTTATGGGCCCGATATAGGAGATGTTTATTGAGCATTATGGAATTTCTCTTTTATCTTACAAACCCCATTTAATCGCTGCTACTTTTAAAGACTGCCTATAAATTTCCTTTTTACGTGTTATGAACTCTCTACAATGTACATACAATAGCCAAATCGACTTTTATTCGGATGGAATATGTGCTTATTTGGTTCAAATCATATGAAGTTATAGTCCAGTATAGTACCAATGTAAGATTTTCTTCGTGAATATCTTTCTTGATTATATTGAACAAACAATCTTGGCCAATTCATTGTTGAGTTCAAAACAAGTAGACTTCGGTAACTTCTAAAAATGACTCCATTAAAAAAGTTTGGCAAGAAAAATAGGATGTTAAGAGTATTTGCTACAGATTTTCGCTAAAGTCAAATTCGACGTAGATTTCCCCCGAGAAGAAGCCAAACTCTAACACTGTGATTGATATGCAACTCGTTGTATTAAGAGAACCAGATCTTATAAATACTTTATATGGCTTTATAATCTAATAATAGTATGGTAAAAATAAGATTTTTATTTTAATTCCATCTGAATTATAGTTTTGAACTGCTGTATCTATTGTGTTGAAATATCTGCAACAGGAAGATTAAGATGACATTGGAAATATGACATATAAACAATTTACCAAAACTATAAAGAAAAACCAGAACTTAAACATATTTATACGAAAAGTTCTTGCTCAGCTGCCAATACAAATAAATCTTTCGACAATGAACATGACAAAGGGACAAAAAGCTCGATAATATTTTTACAATGACAAAAAACATTGACCACGTGGCGTCCGAACCGGTTATAACCGGTTCGTAATAACTAACTATTCAATCAGTTTTATATATCAGGTCGAATGTACATTCAAATTTTGTTAAGGAATAAAAGATTTTATGTTTTCTCATTGAAAGGCCAAAATTGTTTAGCTTTTCAAATATCGATATGAGCACTATTGTGGATATTGTGATCTGAATGTCCAGCTGCTTGAAATCGGTGTCGATCTATTGATACGGGGTTTAAATGGTGATCGCGCGTTAGTCATGCCAATTTTTTTATTTCTCCATATAAAGTGACCGTACTGAATATATTAAATGATGAAACATTGAAGCATATCAACCGGTTTTGGGAATGGAACAAGATAATTTTTATTATTGAACCTATTAAAAATTAATTATATTCTTCTCCGCGATCTGCTAACAAAATATCATCTTCAAATATCAGCTGATAATAGAATCTGCGATAAAAATTATATTCAAATAATAGCAACAAAGTAATTTTAGTAATAACATTCAAATACAAGAATATTTTTCACAATTTCAATATTTAAATAAAAAAAATATTTAGCACTTTATGATTGCCTATTTTAAATTAGGCCCATATTAATAACAATCGTCTCAACGTTATTACATATTTAATTCATCCGAATCGATATTGAAAAGGATCGCGAATCGATTTTTAAGTTGAAAGAAATGTTGATTTTGATTTATTAACGCCAAGTACTACAGAGGCGGGCTCCGATGCGCTTAGATGTGATCGACAGGCTCGGGAAATCGGTAATAGCGTCTTCATCAACACTTTTAAAAAGAAAAAGAATTTTTAATTCATATGAGCTTTTGTGGATTTTCACATTTTATTTATATGAATATAAAGTATTTTTTTATGTTTAGTTTTTGCAAATTTTAGAAATAATATCAGCAATTTTGTTCATTGTACAATAAAAATCAATAATTAATCTTAAATGTTTTAAACCAACTTTTATTATAGAAAATATTATAATCACATAGATTACTTCAACTTCTTTCGTTTCACAACAGAATTTATTTAAAACAAGTTTATACAGCGTGTTCAAAAAACATCAAAACACAGCGTACCGTTGGAAATAATTCAATTAAATTGAATATCTCAAACAAAGGCGTCAAAAGAAAAGTCTCGCATAAATTATTCCCTTTTTTTTATCCACCACTTCATTGTTGAAGATATCGTTAATATTAATTTTTTGACACGGAAACAAACGTATTTTAATATTCGACTTACAACCCCTTTGTTATTGTAATCTGTACGTCGATACCTAGGATGAGTGGTGAGATAGAATTTACTTTAAATGTATAGTAGATTCGATACTGAATGCTGTCTAAGGGTCTTTGAATCTTGTGGAGAACTTCTTTTGAATTGTTTTTTTTTATGTTTGACTAGATTGTATGTATAGCTTAGGTGTTAATGCCTGTATATTGTGTTTGAGATTTTTTTGTGAAATACAAAAACTATGTTGCTTTAATGCTTTATAATTTCTTATATACATCGAGTGACGAAACTAAAAGCCCCGCATTACCTTTATATTACATATATAGAGAATATCACTGGGAGTGACTTTACTATATAATATTTTAGCATCCATAAAATACTGCTTAAAAGCGGAAAAATTGACTAAAGTCAATTTTTTAAAAATAATTTTAACAATATTTCCGCATTGACGCAGTTCCTAAAGATATACGTAAGTAAAATAACTGATTATTAATCGATAGACAAAACCGATACATAACACGCGAAGTCAACGGCCCGCGTTATCGATACAGGGTCAAATTTGACTGTTCACGTTTAATTCAGATATCTATATGTTATATTGAGACGATTGGGTTCTCAAAGTTTGACTGATTCTGTTATAATGGTTAAAAAATATATATTTAATCAGCATCACGCTTTATACTATGGCGGCGTAAGGTTACTTATACATTGTTGATATAGTCTAAATGAAAAAAAAAAACGTGCTAGATGATTTGAGCTCACGTGACGTTTTTGACTGTTTTTTTTTTCAATAGCAGAATTATCGAGATATTGCGTGCTGAGTGTCGGAGCTGACCGCCGCATTGCCTTTTTACCGGAGCGATGAAATGAAAATAATCTATCCTTAACGCAAAAAAATAATAATAACAGTTTGGGAACCATTCAAAAACAATATATTACATCCACGTGTATGAACAAATCAAAGTTTATTAATACATAAATAATAGTTATATAATTTCGATTATTTTTTTACAATTTCGGCATATCCAAGCGGACAGTCGTCGATAGCGCATCCTGTGATAGTGAACAATGGCCCTTGTACCTGGGCTTTTGAGGTAAGCTTTATTATTAGGTAAGCGTATTATTACAATAGTCGTCGGTTCAAATTCCTAAAGGCAAAATTTCGTATTGATTTATAAATATTATGTTAGCATTGCTACGTCGGTCTAGTAACAACACAAAAGCGCGTCATTGAGTTCCGCCACTTAATATGAAAATTCAAAATTCGACCGAAATTGTGGGACGAGTGTGAAAGTGTTTTATTAAGTGATGGAGTATTTTAACAGTAGTGTTGCAGCCAGTCTCTGCTTACTCTGCTAGCTCATAGCAGGGATAGACTCTATATAAGTGAAATCCAGTCCAGTTAAAACTACAAATCAATTTCTTATCATTAGAAAATAAACAGAAAAACAAATGAATATACATTCAGCTCATTTCAAGTACAAATTCTTGTAGTTGCGATCCAAAAACAAAACAGTACACCCATTGTTTAAGGGTAATTTACCTAATGTTTCTGTCAATCAATACATTTAGGACTCTCTTACGAATGGATAAGATCGCAATTTGATTAGAAGGCACTTCCTTATCACCAATATCATCCTATCTCCTGCAAATGATAAGCAAATACCGACTTAAACCCCATTACAATAAAGCATGTTTTTCTACAATAAAAACATATTTTTATTGTGTTTTAATATAAGCTAGTCTCAGATAGTAGTATTTATCTAATGGTTTGCTGTTGAATTAATGTTACAATTTATGACAGTAGGAATTAGCTGGAGGTACCGGATCTTAGTTCTATTGATTGATGCATCGTTGTAGTTACTTATACATCGATACTTACTTATACTTAAACTATTTAAAGTTTCACTTTATTAAACTACTGTGACCGTAACGCGATAGTCGTGAGTTCGATCTACACTCAGGGGAATGAATTGTCATTTGTTAACATTTGTTTTTTTTTCATTAAATACCATACTTTTCCATTGTTTACTTTGTATATTTTTATTTTTAAGTTGGTGTAATAAAGTATTAAATGAATAAATAAATAAATAAGCTCCATATTGATAAAGTTCGTTTATTTCACCTAATACTTAATTAAAAGAAAATGCTTTTTTGTTTCAAAACTTTAACATTTCAAATTTAAAAATTTCATTTTTATATTTGGACGCTACGTCGTAACGTTATACATTTTTTTTAAATGTAAATATATTTTTTAACATTACAAACAATCATTTAAACGAATCATTCAACATTCTAAAATATATTTTAAAAAAAACCGATTCGAAGTAGTCAATTTGCAATGTTCGGGCTCGCCTGAGCGCAGTCACCGTGCAGAATGTCGTGCCGTGGATAATAGGTTCTGTGCCGGGGGAAGTAATTTACTTCTACGATTTGCCGATAAAAAGACAAAAAGATCACTCGTTTCGATAAGCCTGTTTCATTTTTTTATATTCATGTGAATCAGATATCGGACGTCTGGATACTTGGAGGGCAAATGCTTTTGAGATAGAAATGTATACAAATAGTATAAATATGGTATGTAACATTACTACGTTTGTATAATTTAAGTACATTATCAGGTTGTAGGTTTGATTCCCACTCAAGGAAATTAGTGGCAAAATGGAACATTGAGCCTCGTCATTACACGCAATACCTCCAGAATTCGAGGCAAAGTGTGAAACGGAACAAAATAGGAATATCGAGCCTAAATATATCTTCATTTCTTGCTCTGTTAACCAACATGCGGCGTTGATCTCCGTCACTTATGTCCTCACAATCGGGCAGAAAGTGGAGAATAGAGTGCCTCGACATTTTAAACCGTTAAACATCAATTATTCAACCAGCTTTCGTCACATTCAATAGAATTTTCCTATTAAACATTTGTTTTCGAGATAAATATTAGTACATCATTGTTTGTTTCGGATGCAAATTGTTTGTCACCAACAAATAAAGTCCTACGTTCGACAAAAGGGGAGTTAATACCTTCGATTATTTATTTAAGACTTTCGCCACCTGAGGCTTTGGCCGAAAAACCGATTGAAATATTAATTAATTTGGTCTTTTACCTTATACCGTTTCCTTATTTAAAACTGTAATATCGTCAACTGTAGGGATGGGAATCGTTAAAACCGATGATTTTAGGGATTTTCTTTTGGTGCTTAATACTGTGTTTATAAGTACTTATTTAATAGTTTTTTTTTACTAAAGTGTGGAACTGATAAGTATTTACTATAATCATTTCAAATTACTATATATCATTTAAAAAGAAAACAATACCATTTAGAAAAGAACATGTTAAAGAAAACGGGGCCCAGTACAATTAAAGGAAACAACGACTTGTATTAATGCTAAGACGAATGTTGCGGAAAATCGAACCTCCACCCACCCCGTCTGTAGGGACGTCTGATTTACGATACACCCCCTTGGTTTTCTTTTTTAATTTTAATACTTGGAAGTTTTGTTTTATTTTTCCAGATATAGAAGGGTATGTAGAGTGAATGTAGCGTTAAGCTACACCGTTTTCATTTTAATGTAGTAGCGGAACTAAACCCCGTGTTTTATCTTAATGAAGCGGGGAAGTGAAAATAATTCCAATATCATTCTTTCCTTTAGTCGAAATCGAACTCACAACTATAGTAAAGGTTCAGACGCTGTCGCACTTTAGAATTTAAAATTAAATAACTCCTGATTGGCGTGTGATACGGGACTGTATACACATTTTTTTTTACTTTCATAAATCTTTTTATTTGAATACGTCACCTAAACACGAAATACATTTAAAAACTAAATTTTATATTCGGTATAGAATAATTGTAAAAAACAACCTATTTACATTATTTTATGCAAATTAGATATGTCGCTAATAAATTAACTAGAAATTTTATTTATTGAGCTTGTTTGTTTTTTTTACTTTACGCATAGGTATAGCACGGTGTTTTGTTACGAGATCCAAAACGCGGAACTCGACGCCGCACAATCTTTTAAAAGCCATTATAATATTCGTTCCCCTTTTTAGGAATTGAACTTAAAACAATACTATTCCGTTACAACACAATTTTATGCTAAATTTAATTAAACGAAATAGCTTCACGGTGTAGATATCGAACCCACTGCGGTCGCGCTTACTGTCAGACGCAAGTACAAACACTATTACAGCTTACTGTAGCTTATTGGTGATTCTAACGAGAACCCTCATTTCCACAATTAATTCCTTGTCTGTTTATTATATATAATATAAGGGAGTCTAAGGCATTTCTAAGTAAATACACATTTTTATATATAATTTTTATATTCTTTTAGGCCAGTCGTGGCGCAGGGGCACAAAGTGTGACTAAAAGCGACTGCGGGTCGGGGGGACTGTGGGTTCGATCTCCACTCGAGGAAATAAATGGCATATTTATTTAAATTTATATTTCCATTGTGAAATAAAAATAAATTTATATTTATAAATAAATTTATATTTCCGTGTCAAAGCAAAGCGCTGCGTCTTAACACTAGTGTGTGCGGGATGCAGCGTGAAGCTGATTTTCTTATATATAATTTATTTTAAATGAATATCTTACATATATATATATATATATATATATATATATAATTCTTCTCCTATATTTTTTTACTTTATTCGGGATACAGAGTCAAGCTAATATAACAACCAACATTGATATTAAACGTCACTACGAAACAAACCAAACAATTCAATTAAAATTAAAAAATACTTCCCTTAAAAAAACCTCGATAACGTCTTTCGCAGACGTGCGGGTCACTTAGGGGTTGCTGTACCCTCAAATGATCAGCTATTTTAAATAGCCCACCCCCTGTAACCCCTATTACTAATACACTAGCACCCTCTACCCACATATGAAAAGACAATTTAAATCAGTATAATGTTTCTTAACAAGGTATTGAACGTTATTTTCTTAGTTGTTAAAAATATATGATCTCAAGTTCTTTCCTTAAGAAGTCGTAGAAGTCGAGGCGTAGTGTAAACAAGGCAATTTTGGGTTCGATTCTCGTGAGGAGGAATGAGATATTTTAATTTTTCTTCCTTCTCATATCAAAAAAGGAACGTGTTTTGTTACAAAGTTCCCTCTGCCGTCTCTCATTCACACACGTTTATTTAAAATAAAAAAAAACTATTTTATTCGATAAAAAAGAAACTTATATATTATTAACTACATTTCTAAAGTGTTATATCACACTTATTATTTAGAAAACGTAAAAAACAATAACGCAACGGGCTTTGATCTTGTTGCTCTTGGAACTGCTGAATCTGCTTTAACTTGTCTAAAAATCAACTTTAAAAAAATCAGCTTCACGCTGTGTCCCGCACACAGTATGGTAGGCAGAGGGAACCTAGTTTTAAGACTCTCCGTTCCCCACTTCCTGCCGAATTCTGGAGGCACTGCGTGTTGAGTGGCAGAACTCAACGCAGCGCTTAGCCTCGATACCAGAGCGCAGAAATGGAAATATAAATTTAGGTAAATATTTCATCTCCTCGAGTGGGGATCGAACCCACAACCAGTCAACTCACACAACAAAACGCAACTTAAATATTAATAAATATTTTTCTTTTATTCCAGGTAAGCGACAAACGAAGACAACGGATACAAGTATCAATTTCAAATACAATAACTTTGTATCGAAAAGGGCCTATCAATTGAAAGTTTGTTACCTTCATATTTATCATCGAAAGTTCCTCTAAGCAATCTGAACGCTTTATATTGAACTAATGGATTTAATTTGTCAATATAAACATTTGGAGACTTCCTATCTATAATTCTGATGGGACGCTTGACGTATCTTGTTGAACTCCATTTATATCCTATAATAATAATCAAAAATGCTTTTAAAATGCGGACAGTGTGGATTGGTATCTGTTATTGGTTTTATAGAAAGCTCGGTTTCGAGAAGTATTAATTGCTGTGTTCTTTTTAATAAAAGCTAAATATATTTTGTTTAATTTCTTTTGAGTTTTTTGTTTTTTGTTTAATAACTTAATAGAATAGTTTTTATTTTGACCGAAAATTCTAATTTTAATTTTTTTTAGCTTTACACTATAGACGAAGTAACAACTATAACTCATCATCCCAAACGGAAATCGAACCGACAATTATCGGGTTTACACTCAGCGTAACATTTTTTAGTAATTATATATTTGGCAATGGAAAACTCAAGTATTCGTATTGAATGCTCAAAGCCGTTCATTCCGTACCATAAACTGTCTACGAAGTATACATAAAACAGCCATCTGCATATTTCAGCTATTAAAAATCGCGTAAAAACAAAAAGGAACGAATAGAAAATATTATTTAGCGACGGATTAATAACCCGTTCAGAATTTTTTCCGTTGGACTAGTGCAAGTTACCGGTGTTGCTTGCTTTTTTGTTTTTTTTTATGAATGAGTTAGCATTGATAGCGGGTCCAGTGGGTTGTATAGAAATAATTAACATAATAGAAAATAATAAAAAGCCTTCCTTTATAAATGAACTATCTTACTATATAACTAAATAAACGAACTAACTAACGTTTGTTGTCGCACTCTTACCCCCCCCTGCGCCGCAACGGCCGCTGTGTATCTATATTTATTAGTTTCAAACTGTATTCCGCATAGCAAGGCAAATAGAACATAGAGTCAAGACACTCCGTTCTATAAATGACTTCTCGAATAGCGGAGCTTAACGCCGAGAATCGTATAATGTAATCTTTAAAACCCCTATCTATATTCGCAATTTTCGTCTACCATTATCGATTTCACATTATTTTCCACTGTCATTAATAATTTTAATTAATTGCGTACACGGTGTACACACTGTAGCCATTGTCAGTCGGTACGTGCTTGATTTATGCGCGTCTTCTAAGGAAATATCTTTAGACGCATCATTGATTTTTGATGACTATGTCTGTTTACTTATGTAATTTTGTGTGTTTAACGCCGTAGAATATGGTATAGTTTAGTTTAGAATGGATGTGATTAAACGGGGCGGTTGTAGATTTGATTCTTGTAATGGTGGAGTTATTTTCAAGGTATAAAAGTTCGCTCTGGTAATAAGAGTATGACTGGAGTTGTTTTCCGCTACTTAATATGCAATATCTCGTATGAAAGTGGAAGCGGAGTGTCCTTACACTAAATTCTCTCTGCCTGTCCTGCTATATGCAGAATGTAGTAAGAAATTACCAAAACAAAAACAACAAAAAAAAAACATAATTTAATGATTTTTCGTTAAAATGTCCTCTTTTCAAAACAAAACAAAATCTTTGTCATTCCTAGCGCAAGTTGCGCCACCAATATCTAATGATTAATTGCTATCATTTATTAGTAATATTCCTCTTATATGGGGTAGGAAGGGGTTAGTTTCATTAGGAATATTGATGCGTTACATTAATATTTATTTTGCATATTAAACATGACTTGTCTCTTTGATCGCAGTTTTATAGGCAGCTGTCGTTGATATTTGTATGTTAGTGTTTGTACTCTCGTTTATACAGCGTGATGCTGATGAAAATAATCATACCTTAAATTTTTTCATCGAAAATACCTATAAAAATCCTATATAATGACTAATTGGCGAAAGAGGTATAGATAGGCCGTAGCGTTTGGTTCCGTTCTCTCTGACTACCCCGCTAGGGATAGAGCGTGAAGCAAAATAAAAAATACCTAAAAAATACCTATAAATAAACCTATCATGAACCAGGCCCGGCGCCTAAATCAACGATTAACGAAATTTACAGAACTAAACCGAAAACGAGGCGCTATGAAGTTTATAAATTCACTTTTATTATACAGTGTCATGCGATATGCTAGATTATTTGGTAGATTCGGGTGCGTTCGTTCGGTGCAACAGCAATGTATGTCAAAAACTATTTACATATTACTTACGTGCTAGATGTGACCCATCCTAATTGCTTAGTAGTTTTAAACCAAGTAATTCATGAGATTAGCGCCCTTAATCAAACATTTTTTTCAGTTTAGAAAATGTTATTACATATTTGGAAATTTTGGTAAAAATTTAACGAAATTGTATAATTACAGCTATTAGGCGTTGAAAAGTGACATTAGGAATTGGAAAACGAAATTTAACGCCGGCTGCGTTAAGTTTTTTCTTTTATACCAAAATAATATCTTAGTAAAAATCAAATCTACAACCAACCACCACCGTTTCCAACTAAACAAGGATAGTATTAAAGGTGAAAAATATTATAAAGTACCACGAAATACGACCGCCGAGTATGACTTTTGGTAGTCGCGTGACCGTAGCACCTTGTTTTTGACACGGCATTGTCTGTTTTCGCACTTAAATTTTCGTTTACTTGCACCCAGTATTTCGGCGGTGCAATTAGTGATCGCTATCTCTCCCTTATACCTTATAGTGATATCGAGATATATTGCTGCACAGACACGTTTTTACGACGGCTTTGCTTGAAAATATAGAATATTTTAGCTTTTTTCCGTTTGGATTCTGGAGGCGTTGTTTGAGTGGCGGAACCAACGCTGCGCTTCGCCTCTATAATGGTAATATATATATATATGAGTATAGCTTGTACATTTGTTTTTTTATTTATTATAATAAGTTATAATAAATAAAAAAACACCCGGCACATTTGAACTGAATATAGTTGTTGGTTTCAATTCGTTCATTTCGTAGTTTTGGTTTTTTTTTAAACAAAATGCTGCGTTAAGATCCGCAACTCACAATATATCAAAAATTTGACTAAAAATGGGAGACGGAGTGTCTTAACTCTAGGCTCTTTCTAACTGCCATACTGTTTGTGAGATGCAGCGTGAAGCGTGTTGTTTTTAATATACTTAATGTACAGCTAGTATATTAAGTATATTAAAAACATATATAGTATATTACGCATGACTTTGCAAAATAAAAATCATACAGTCCTTAATTTAATTTCTTTAAAACATCTAAAAAAAGACATTCAATCAGTTAAGAAAATAATCGATGTCCACTGCCTTATGTACGATATTATCACCCTCGGCGGGCAACCCTTCCTTTGCGCCCTGCGGATCAATCGACCACCCCATATTATTTACTGATTTTTGTCACATACATACATACATTCATTCATTTCATGTAATCAAATGAGTCAGATTTTGTTAGATGCGTGACGGTTTTTTTTTATATTTTAATTTTTTGGCTGTATATAATATGTGTAACAAAATTGTTGCTTTTTTATTGTTACAGAATTTTTTAGCATATTTTTTTTACATATATTTATAAACAGTTTTGAATTTGAATATTATAAAATGTTACTAACGAAATAGTACATCACCATCTTTCTGAAAGATCAAAAAAACGTTAGAACGCCTTTATACGTATAAAAAAAATATGTAATGGAGTGTAAATCGAAGCCACAATCATCAATTTTACAGTCACACAATATACCGCTTCGTCGACGACTTCATCTAATTTATTTTCAGTGTCCTATAAAACATATATCATTTAAATTTACCTCTAACATAAAAAAATAGTATCTTTATAAATCCCACAAACAGCAAGTCTTACATCGGCTATAACAAAATATATTTCTGCGTATCCGTTCAAAACGTATGAAACTCGATACTTTCGTACATTAATTTCTACTTTTAATTTATTTATCCGAAAAACATAATGAATTTGAATACGAGTGTTTTAATGGTTGTTCTCTATAGCATTTTCATTTTGTGTTTTCATCACAATATCTTTTTGTAATATAATGAACGCGTATATAAGCGTTTTCGACAGTTGAATCGTATTAAAATAAGTTTAACCTTACAAATTATAATTTCATTAGTTTTGAAGAAACGTAATAAATAGGTAATCAAGGTTACAATCTGTTAATATCGATTTTACTACGTGTATATTTATTTTAACAATTTAATCTTATATAGGTCATGTATTTTTTTTAATAGATAGCTAGCAGAGAAAACCTAACCTGTGTAATAGACACACTCCGTTCCTCACACTCCTCCAAATTTCTGAGGCATCACGTTAAGCTATTTTAAAATATATATTTTGAATTAAATCTATATTATCATTTTGTATAGTCAATAAACACATAAATATGAATGTTATTAATATTTCACTTCAAAAAACATTTCTGTCATGAAAATCAAGCAAAATTTTCACATACTTGGCTACGTTTAAGGAATTCGGACTGATAATTCGTCAGTTGTACCGAAATTAACAAATGAAATATCGTCCAAAATCTATTTTCGCTTGATTGGCAGTAAGTGGAATCGATTCGGCACTCGTATAGATGGCGCTCAAGTCTTCTGTCAAATGTCATTAGTGATGTGTCAAAGTCAAATGCTTTCTTAGTAGGGGTGTGACTACATATCTTGTAGTGTTTCTTGTTAATTAGTTATTTTTAAAATATTTGGTATTTTATTAATAAATTTTGTAGACTTTGTTATTTTGTGTTGTCTTATTAAAAAAAATGTAAGTGACTGTTTTGAAATCTTATTTTCACTAATCGGGATTATTTTTCTATTTTCCTTATTAGTTATTTTCTTTGTATAAATAGTATATTTTTTTCTATATATATTTTTTATACATGTAATGAAAAGAAACCATATTTAATTTTATAGACAACAGAGTAAATATAATATAGAGCAGCTAGAATTTCTTAATCCATAAAACATTATCTAACAATAAAATATTACCTTTGCCGATGTATCGATAAGTAAAATTTTAAACAAATTCCATCCCTACAGCAATCAGACGTCTCGACAGATGACATTTCGAATTACAATAATTTTAGTTGACGTCCGTACAAAGTTGGCCGGGGGATGATATAAAATGTTATACACCTAAAGATATTTTAAGACGTGAAAGATATAATAAGCAAATTTTTAAAATTTAAATATCGCACTCATTCTCATAATAATGGAACCTTACGCCGCGCTCAGCCACTCACTATCTAATCAAAATAAGTTTTAATTATAAAATGATCGAAACACAAATTGAAGCGTAAACGGAACTTTGAAAGTCTACTGTGGTAGTAACTATAGTAGACTTTCAAAGTTTGAAAATAAACAAAAATAAAATGAGATATAATGAAATATAAGTACATATGTAATAAAAGTCCGTGTGAAGGATATTTTGGCTCTGATCCAAAATAATGTTTAATGAACAAGCTGTAAGTATTGTATTGTATGGAGAAAAAGCGATATGAATATTCGATTGCACGTCGTGTCGCTCTGCGGACAGTCGCCGAGCGATGAGCGAAAAGCGAATTGGTTTTTGACCTAGTAATAGAATCTATATTCTATACTAATGTTATAAAGTTTGAATTTGTTTGAGTGCACTTATCTCAGGAACTACTGATTCTTATTGAAGATTAGTTTTGTGTTGCAATACAATATTATATTACGTCACTTAGCTATTTCCATTTTACGATTTTGAATTCTACTAATTCTACGACGTGAATCAAACCCACGACCACTGCTTAAAGACAAAAATATACCAAAAAGAAAATCGCTCTAAGATTCTAACTCAAGAGCAAACATAAGAAGGGTCCTTTAACCGGGTTGTTCACCTCACGGTACTGTACCAAAGGGTTAATTCTATACAAGGGTTGGATTATGATTGTATGCATATATTTTGAGGTATTGCGTGCCAGAAATTGTTTTTATTTTTTTTATTCCCATTTTTGTTTTTATTTTCGGCTAGATCTGCGGTAATTTGTTTGATGTTGAGCTTTGTTCTTGTAATATTGCATTTTTACAATTGTTTACTCATACGACGCTTTTTATGATTTAATGGTGGAAATGTGGATTTTGTATGTATGTGCCATACTTACATATGTGGGTGTGTATGTCTTTATGTGTATATTAACTTGGAATTTTCTCTTGCTATGGGTTCAATTCTCATTCGAGGTTCTAATTATTTTTTATTTCTCCGCTTCGGTAACAAGACCGAGCGTGTTGTTAAGTTCCACTACTTAACACACGACGAATGATGTGTTTTAACACTAGGTTTCCTCTGCCTACATTGCTATATGCGAGATACAGGTGAATCTGTGTTCGTATAACTGCAAAGTTAGAAGATATTTCTTCTTTACTTAATAATTCTTGCAAATTTAATGTGTAATATATTTTCTTAATTTAGAAAAAGTTTCCCTTTTATTTTAACACTGGATAAGAATTTTGCTACTTTAATGACTAAAACAAGACACATATATATACATACATACCAATATTTACTTATTGTTATATAATTTTAATTATTACCTATTGAAGCCACCCCCGGGGGTAGTTTAGCTTAATATATAATTCAGATGCAATGTGCAACTTTATGTATCGAGGGCACAATCTCCGGGGACCAAATTTTGAGACGGGGTTCAAAAATCACTATCGAACCCTATCGAATGGAACTTTTGTATCAATATTACCCTTTATCTAGTTTGGGTAGTTTTGGAATATAATTGAATATTATTTACTAAATATTACAGTGCAAGTATATGATTGGTTTGATAAGGGAGTCGTTAATCTCTTATTTACTATTTTATGTAACGAAATTTTTAAGTGTACAAAAAGACTATTAATATTATTAAATATAAAAAAACGGATAGCAAGAACAGCAATATAATAAAAAAATTAATATTATAAGTATATCAAGACCAAATGCGGTGTTAAGATCTGCCACGAAAGTTTGGCGAAAATGATGAATGAAATGTCTAGACATTAGGTTTCTCTCTATTTATTGTGTTATACAGCGGTGTACGATACAGCGTAAAGCTATTAAAAAAATATAGTTCTTAAAACTTGGATAAAAACTTCCACATATGACCGTAGAGATAAGCAAATGTTTTGATAGATATTTTGATTTTTCTAAATAATTTCGTTAAAAAATTTATGTGAAAAAGAAAGACAAATCTAAAACAAATGACACTGCTGATGATAGCCGAGTATGCTCCCACAATCACCAAATTAATTCGGGAAGTTGGCAAACAAAAAATAAAATGGATCGCTCCAAAACAATAAGGAGAATTATATGAAAGGAAACCTCACATCCTACGAAATATTACTCATTAATTATTCTGTGCCATCAAGCGTAGGATCGTATTTATAATAAGAATAATGGGAAGCTTCCTAAACGTGCGAAATTGTGCTCCCCGTGTACCTCCTAGCCTCCTATCCTCGGTTTGAGATGTGAATGTTTGGATGTATGGATGGATGTATAATTTAAATTTATTATAAATAATAGTCCTGATTTTTGTGGTTGAACGATTTGTTGTGTCCTAAATATTTACTTTTTAGAAAATCCTTGGACGGTTTCCAGGAGGCGTGGGTTCAAATCCCGCTACGTTAAATTTTTTTTACGTTTTCTATAAAGTATTTTTCTTTCCTTAGAGTTGAATCTCTAAAATTGTTAAATATATCTTAAATACTTATAAATGCCCAGTACATCTTCTATATATAAGGGTTGTTAATAACTAGCTTTCACCGGCGGCTTCGCTCACCTAGAAAATAGTCGTAGGAACAACGGGTTTCATTTGTGAATTTAAATTTAATTCAATTTATACTTATTTTCGTCAGAATTTTTCAATTCTCAAAACATAATCCTTCCTGACCTTAAAGTATGACGCAAATCGCAAGCCGCACGCACACGCACACACACACACACACAACTTTTAATGATACTCATGCATATTTATAAACTAAATGTGTATATTATATAATGTCTGTGTGCGAGAGGGCCTTAATAACAGATATTCAATCAAAATCAACCCCTTTCCAGTCCGATATCTTTGCCCGTTTCTCCCCCTTGCGTTTTGTAGCCGATGTCGATGTTGTATGTAGATAATTCATATTTTTCAAAGGTTTTTGCTTTTGTTGTTTAGCAATTTGGCGTTTTTTTTTTGTTTTTATTGGGTACAAATATTTTATTTTGGTACACACGAGTTGGTAGTGAGTTTAAATTTATTCAAGCTTTTTCGTACATAACAGGGTAGGCTAAATGAATTGGTCACAAAAGACGCAACTTTACCCTGTATCCCGCATTTAACATGGTAGACAAAGGGAACCTAATGGTAAAATATCGTTAGCCACTTTCCATCCAACGTGACACACTGCGTGTTGGCAGGAAATTGAATAAAAAAAATATTCAATTTAATTTTTTCTAAACCTTCTAAACTTTCACATTTTTGAGGATTCAACGCGCTAAGTTAGCGTTTACATCGTCGTGAGGTCAAAATGTCTTGTCAAATCGAAATACAGATGATCCAAAGCTGAATTTATGCCAAATAAACAACCTCCTCCTCAATACTATTTAGTTTCCTCAATACTATTTAACTTTTATCCCTGACGCAATCGCAATTATTCCTTACTTCCTATATATTCATCGAATCTAAGGAGTTTCAAATAAAACGTCGAACAACTAGTGATTACTATGAAACATTTGGGACTAATAATATACAAGGTATAAAAGTCTTTTATAATAATTCTATAGAAATTAGTAATTTTGGGGACCGAGTACGAATTTGCATACGAATCGCCTTTGTGGTGATCAAAAATAGGTGGAATTGATTTTGTTCAGGTGGCCTTGCTATTTAAAAACTATTTAGTGTTCCTTGCAATAATAAAACGAATTATTTTATTATTAAATCTTATAAAAACGAATTAAACTTTATTATGTAATGTGTCTCTTTCTCGATTTGGTAACTGGACGAAGCACAAATGGCACTAAAATCGCCCAGATTTGTGAAATACGGAGTGTCTAAGCACTAGATTTTCTCTACCTATATCTACTATACGCGGGATACAGTGTGAAGCGATATTCAAATAAATACCACACAACTAATTCATCAAAAGCAATTTAAATTCAGAAATTTATTTGAAATATTATCATTTGTGTCAAAGGAAATACTTTCGGTCGTGGTGTAATACCATAAGAGACTGTAGGCGCGACGGTTATGGGTTCGACTTTCTTGGAGAATCGAATTATTAAAAAAAAATTAAATAGATGAAAATGTAAACAAAAATATATTTCATTTCCTCAAGTCGGGATCGAACCCACATAGTCGATTTTACAATCACACTTTGTGTCCCTGCGCTGCGCCACGACTGGCCTCATATAATGTGAACCTATATTCAAATAAACACTAAAAACATTCAAAGCAATTAAAATCAGAAATAGATTTGAAATATTATCATCTATATCAAACAGAATATTTTAAATGTATCCTACAAATACACGAACAACGGTCCAGTGGTTAGGTCCAGTCCAGACATCCAAGATTTACGCCCGACGCGATATGTACGTCGAAATGCGGAGATACATTATATTTTAATTTTTTTTTTTCAATGTCTGGCGCGTCCTTTTGTTTCGCTGTGTTTAACCGCTATTCAATTGATTTACCATATCGTTATGTTCAATTATGTTGTATTTCGGATTAGTAGCTTTGTTGTTTTATACTTCTAAACAATTGTATGTTGCAACTTAAAAAACGGTTTTGTGTTATTTCCGCATGACAGAGTGGCAGTGAGGATTTAGTGGTAGACATTCCGTTTCCCGTCGCCTAATTTTCGAGACATTAGGATGTACAATGGTGAAACCACGCCGAAACTAACTCCGCACTATGCCTTGTTACGTTTGAGAACGGTCTCAATTTATTTCAGCGTGGAGCTGGAAAAAAAACTTATAATAAATGTTTAAAAAGATATATCTATTCATACGCAGACAAGACCAACAAACATCCCAAAGTACTAACAACAACCGAACTAAACTGAACAGCCAATACGGATTCCGTAACAATCCAGATCGAAAAATTAATAACCGTTGACACGAAATTGAAACGACCAACAATACATCGACAGACAGTCGGCAAACTTTTTCCACCGAAGTCTAGTTCACAATCGCTTACTGAGTACAGTATTGTAAGGATGCAAAGCAAAGACCAGGTTTTGCCCGTTTGATATACAACTTTTAAGTATCTTTGACGTGGCATATTGCATTTCCGTGTACACTTAATATATGATTTAGTTCCGTTATGGGCTTAAACCGAATGTGCATGTGTCCCAGGTTGACTGTTTTCAAGTCCTCCAGTTTCATTAAACTAATATTATTATTTTTTTACTTTTCAATTTAAGTGGTCCAATACTTAGAGTATTCCATATCATCGCCACAAACAGTTTCCACTGAGTGCGGTGTTATCATAAAATGTAACAGAGATCGACCCAATAACACTCACTTTCTAGTTATGCCCATTGTGTTACACCCCACACAGCGACGCGACCCTCCGTGAAAGAAAAAATAATAAATTATTTTAGTTAGTATGCAAATAAGCTTGATATTTTAGCTACACCCCATTTGGATCGTATTTTTTACTGAATATCTTCCACCGCGTTATAGATGCGTCTGCTTGACAAGAAATTATTGCTGCTAAATAAAAAGAGGCCGATTGATCGAGACCGTTGTGGCGCAGGGGTAAGAGCGTGAGACTGTAACGTGACGGTTGTGGGTTCAATTTGAACTCGAGGAAATAAGTTATTATTTAATAATATTTTCATCTCTTCGCTCTGATACTAAGGCAAAAGTGTTGAGTTCGTTGAACGGAATATGCATTACGGGCTATCTTAACACTAGGTTCCTCTGCCTACCCTGCTATATGCAGGATATAGCGTGCAGCTGAAAAAAATAAAATAAAAAAATATTGTAATAAATTCACATATTTCGATGATCGACCCTTCCTTTAATCTGCATCTTAGTGCGCCGCGACTCTTGTTTTGTTTGTGTGAGACAGGGCAATGATATTTAATTCGAAGGGTAGAATTTCTCATCGATTTTAATTTTATGCGCACATCCCGTCTGTGTCATTTGCTTTTTATGTAAATATGCTCGGATCTACGACTGTGCCCGGTCTTCTATGGGTTTGATATACGTTTTTATTTCAATTATGAGTTTTAAACGATTTTGCATATTCTGATATTAATATTCTGTTTTTGTAGCTGACATTACAAAAGTTTAGTTAAATATATCGACTATTTACGCAAATAGAATTGATATGTTAAATTCACGGTTGTGTAACCGTCAGTAGGTCGCACGAGCACTCCACATTCAACCTGAAGCTTATTTTTCATTACCTACATTTAACGTTTTATTAATAATTTTAATTAACATAAGAAACACGATACAAGGAACAAAGCATCATACATGTCATTAATACACGAGTACCTTTCGATATTTCAACCCTTATAATACGGCTCCCGCAAAATTAATATCGCCCTGAGCGTCAAAAATCATTATATTTTATGAGCGGACAAAATAAATGACGCCTATACGTATGTGAAAGTTTACATTCGAATTTCACTACGGTCCGGCTCGAAGGACCAATTTACATATTTTAATATAGTATTTAGTATTGCATATGTAGTGCTAAGATCTATTCCATTTCTTCCGGTATATTATTCTAATTTGCTTTACTTTTTTTAAACGACTCGAATCTAGGTTCCCTTTTACTGTGATGTTTAACGGAATGTATGACTGGAGAGCAATTACATTTGTATTTAGTTGTTTCTAATATTCATATTGATAGTATAACACAGAAAGTCGACGTTGAATAGATTTTTTTTAATTAAGCCGTTTACAAGTAAGTGTTATTTAGTCCCTTATATTTTCTAATTACACGTGACAACAATGAAAATTCCAATTAAATTCGAAACATACTAAACGTTGACACGACAAAAGAAAAACTTGTGCGCGAGAAAACATTACAAATTTTAACCTCAAATTAATTCCAGGAAGACTTGGAATTGAGAGAAACAATGTTTTGGATAAATATGTACGTAACATACACACCAATGGGTGTGGCGTGTCTTTTTGCTCATAAAGTCGGGGTGGTATTTGCTAGCGTCTATTTATATATATTCGTATAAGAATTTGATCTTAGGAAATTATGAATCAACGCTAATTTACATACATACAAAATTTTGTAATATTCAAAGAAAGTATAAAAAATTTTAAAAACTTTATCCATTACTAGTCGCCGGTATGTGTGGACGTTAAGACGTAAAAAAGAAAATATCATTATTTCCTATTCTTGTAGAAATTTCCAAAAGTCCTCAAAAGAACTGCCCTACACTCCCTACCTGAATGCCAAATTTCAACTTTCAAAAACTACTAATTTCATAAACTGCTAGCCCACATACATATACACATTGTATTAGTTACAAAGCCGCTAAAACTAAACGAACTCCCAGACGAATTGGAAATATTAATATTACAAAATTTGATTATATCATAAAAGATTCGCTCAATAAAACTCTCTAGTTGCTAGTGTGCAGCGAACGTACGAATTAGAAACCCTTTTGATCGTCCTCCCCCTGCCCCCCTGCCATTCATTTTCATAATAAAATCGTAACAAACGGGCCAGGTAACAAAATATGGAGAGCGAACCGAAATTTATGTAGACGCGATATGATTTATACACTACTGATTAAGTTGGGCTCAAGACGTTACTTCCGGTTGGGAGGAAAGATGGTTTCTTTGATGATAATAATATATTTTTGTTATCAAACCTGAACTAATAATTTCTTAATTGCTTTAATTCTTGTTTTGAGGATAAGAAGCGTTATACACACAGCAGGAGAGGCAGTGTTAAGATTTTCCACCCCCATTTTCCGCCGAATTCCGATGGTACTCAACGCCGCGCTCTACCTCAACACCGAGTGTCGAGTGAAGAAATGAAATTGAAAAAAATATTTCATTTCCTCAAGTGGGTATCGTACCCAAAACCTGTCCCGTTCACAGTCACACGTATGCATGCCCCTGTGCCACGACTGGCCTCTATAATAATATATAATATAAAAATTGGGCATAAAAAAATAATAACTAACACAATAGTTTCCTCCACACCAGCAAGCATCGGGAAGAGCCCAATCAATCTGTCTCTACGAGATACAAGCCTCTAAAATCTAACTATTGTTCACGAATAGGAAATTTCCATTTGGATTTATTCATTTGTCTAACTATTGTCGGGCCTTTCAGTTTCGAAACGGTTTATATGATACAACAATTTGCGCTCGTCTCTGCTTGTAATTAAGGAAGTGGTTGATTTATTTTTTATAACTACATCTAAATTTAAACTGGACACTAGTGAGAATCTAAATGGTTGATTGTTTTGGTATAAGATCCAAGAAACCATTGAATATATATATATATATAGATAGATACAGTTAATGTAAAATTTAATTTCGTATTATAGCCCAAATTTATCCACTAATAAAACTCCCCCTTATTGATTACAGATTAAAATAGGCTTAATTGAATCATAACCCAAAAATCCCGTTCCGTCCCACGTAAACCGTACAACCGGGCATTGTTGTAATAAATTTAACGGAATTCCGATAAGAATCGACTCGCAGACGCAATTTTCATAGATATGGCTCAATTAACAATTGGTTTCAATCGTGAAGACGTTCGGATATAATAAACTGCCTCCACTTTAAGGGGGGAGGCTTCAGGCAATCTTATATCTGTTTGGAATATTGTGGTGTCAATTTCGCGTATTCGCGTATTGGAGTGTGGATATGGTAAAGGTACTCATATTGTGTATTAATTTAGTATGAGATTGTCACCCCCTTTGTAGGAGCGGAGAACTGAAGCGTTATATTAGAATTTCGGGCGTTTTATTGAAAAATTGGTACGTACTAGGTACAAGTAGAACGATTTGTCCTAATCATTTGTAAAAATTTAATATTCGAATGAAAGTGGGTTGAAAAGTTCCCTTTCTGTTTCCGTAACTGCGTGAAGCTAAAAAAAATTGGAAAATGTTTCGAACAATCACTATGTATGAATGTGTGTATGTTTAAAAAATTAATCACTCTCAACCCAAATAACCCTAAACGAATGAAACGTTAAATAAACAAACCTTTTCATAACGTATCAATAATGGAAAGTGCAAACACTGTTATAATGGCAACGTACAATAGAATTACAATATCGAATTGTGGTCGGAAAGAACCCCAGCACATTAATATCAATCTATCAATAGTCGTCAATACTAGGCGTGATCTATTGATCAATAAACATCAACCCCTCGATCGCGATCGCCGATTACCGATCGGCCACGGTTGTTGCGTGCTTCAAATAGTGCATTGAGTTGTCATTCTAATTCAATTTTATTTATTTTCATTGGGGTTTTGTCGTTTGTCAACGTTTGGTGCTAATTTTGTTATAGTTTGTGGTGTTATGGGTTATTTGGTTCTTCTTTTCCAATTATACTGACCTATATTTATTTTCTTAAATTAAAAACGTAGATGGAGGAAAACTGATTATTCTCCACCTTCTGCCAAATTTTCGAGACATTGCATATTAAGTGACAGAAGACAACGCCGTAATTTTTCTTATCACCAAAAGTAAGGCCATATAACAGTTAAACGGAAAATAAAATATGTGACATAACACAAATTGACAAAGACATACATACATAAAGAGAAGAGATCGTAATGAGACACCTTTTAATTAAAACACCGTGTTTTGAGTGTTACATTTAATTCCCATGTACCCATTCGACAATGAATCGATATATACACACTTCTAAAGACGGAGGAGGCGGGGGGAGATGGGGGGAGATAGAATCGTATGTTTTCGGATTAATTCGTTCGTAAAATCGTCTCCACCGATAAGAATGGCAACTGCTGTGTACTAATTGAATCTACAATTGCGCCGGGACGTCTGATTTCATTAGACGGCGATGTGTGAGTGCGAGGGATAAGTATGTGTTTAAATATTATAGTCTCGGGGACTGAACGGAAATCAGTTTTTTGTTAGTTATTAATAATAGGTGGCTAGGATGCCCCTGCATAGTGTGTTGTGAGCCTAGGGTTAACACTCTCTGCCTCCCACTTTCTCTGGAGATTCTGAAGGAATTGTGTGTTGGCGGAGTTCAATGTCGCGCTTTGCCTCGTTATCTGAGCGAAGAAATTGAAACGTTAAATATTCCATTTCCTCGGTATCGAAACCACAACCTGTCGCGTTTAGTCACACGCTTGTGCCCGTGCTCCACGACTATCTTAATTTATATTAAAACAATTGCAAATTTTTAATCACATTTTCTAGATATTCTTCGTGAGTTTATATTTGTTGGATAATATGAAAATATCAATACAGCAACGCACTCGAATATTCATGAGGCATTTGAAGTTTCTTCAAAACAACACGACGGGGGCGAAAATGTGTATTGTTTCAGAATAATGGTATTTATATGCTACATTGGTTTCAAGGGAAATCACTCTGAATCGTCCATAACGTCTGTATCTGAAAGAGCCTCCTTTACGTTTCGGAGAAAAACGACGTATCAGACGAACAAACTGAAGGCGCTTAATCCTTTCTTTAACTGAATGCGGTCCCAGAATTCGATATTACTTAAGCTCGTATTGAAATTTAGAGAAAGGGGGGTTCGAAGATTTGGTAGAATATTAAACATTCACGTTTATTAGTTTGTCCTCGGTGAACGTATTTGGAAGTATAAACGGGGGTAGTTTTCGATGAGAAACTTGGAAAGTGTGTTAACGAGTCCGCCCTTAGCGGGTGTAGTTTATTTTAGTAATGGGTCTAACATTTAGTTGATTGTGCCTCTGACTCTATTGCAAATCTTGGTGAGCTATAAGAAATTGTTCTTTGTATCCATATTTGATAAATCATAACTCAAAGAAATAATAGTTCCATTGACATTTTTTAAGCCAACTCAAACGATCTTCTTTACTACTTATACATTATTGCATTATTTCTCTAACATCTGTTTATTGTAAAATCATTCAAGTTTTCCATTCACGTGACAAGCGCCAATACGCCAAAAGGTACAACAATGAACGATTCCTTTGAAAGAGCTTAGAAGAAAATTGGTATCGTGTGATCTACTTTTTATACAGATAAGTAAAGGGACCGCCCCACAAAGGCAGCTATCGGAAGGAAAACGAAAGGGTAATGCGGGCATAAGATGCGCATCGTCACACACGGCCTAATCACGACGTCCCCCACCCACCACCCCGACTTTTGCATATTGCCCAAAGTGCCCACGTTTCCCCTGCTGGGGTGTATATTTTTGCTGGCGGGATAATTCTTCACCACATTTGCCTCCATATATGGCCATTCGATTTTAGTGTTTGTTACAACACAATAAGCTTGCTGTTGATTTTTGTAAGTGATGTACCGGGACGGCATTCCTGTGGGATGATTCTTACGATCGTTGCGTGGAAGAAACGCTTGTTACGCCATTTTAGGCTCTTGTCTTCTCGTAATAAGGGCAGTGATCAGTTTTTCGTGTGTTATCCGTGGTTTTTAGAGCAAGGGTGCTATGACGTTTGAGGGATGCGTCTTAATTGTGAGCGTGTTGTTCTAGTATTGATTTTTTAATATGTGTCTCGTCTGTTACTGTTATTTGATGCAGACGACTGTTTCAACCGCTGTACAAAATTATAATTAGCTATATATGGAATGTTGTTGCTCCATTAATATAATGATGTTTTGTGTATTTTTTTTTGTTATTTAATTCAACATTCTCTGTTGGATACAAGTAAACATGTGATTAATTGGATATAAAATATAACGAGAAACGTCTAGTCTAAAAATAGTCCGCCTAGAACACTTTGTCATTAAAAAAAACAGCGCTTCATTACACATTAAGAGGAATTATTTCTAGAAATCGCTAACCTACTTTGAGCTGGAGGCAATTAATGTCAATTTTGTTTATAATTACGCAGTGCACTGGCTACAGAAGAATTTTGTGTGAAAAAATGATTTGCACATACATACATATGGAGCTATGCGGGTGTCAACATGTCTCGAGAATTCGCGGAGTGGCCCTGGAATGATGGCAGCTATGACGGCGGTCCCTTTCTATCCAGCAATTATATAGTTTTAATATCCTTTAAAATAAACTTCTCATAATTTAAGTGCCATTTTGTTTGCTATTAGCTTCATACTTAGAGCTAATTGGTGGTAAGTGCGAGTTCTAGCCTATCAAGGGGGTAATCGGTTTGGTGGAATTGTTTACATCGCCTGTCTTATCTATTTTTGTACGTTTTCGTTTTAGTACAATACTAACTTACCAAGTTGGTATAGACTTGTGTATTGCGGTGTCCGCTAAACAACAAGCAACGTCTTCGGATTTCGGTGGAAAGTGGGGAACGGGGTGTCTTAATACTAAGTCCCAAAGATGCCTTTGTCTACCCTGCGGAATGTGGGGAATACAGCTTGAAACGAAAGAAACGTCGAGGGAATCATTTTATTATTTTCTCACTCCGGTAGACAGTGTGCGGCGTTAAGTTCCGACAATTCGAAATATCTCGAATTCGGGGCGGAGAGCGAAGAACGAGTCTTACTAGGTTCTTTCCGCCCTCCACATTAAATGAAATGTACTAATGCATAATATCGTTTCCCATTCGCTTTATCTTGTCATATTATTTGCTTACGAAGCTTGTATACGGGTGTTTGTGCAGATCAATGAGTCCTAGATGTGGCTTGAGTATTTTTTTCTTTACCTGCACACTGTGTCCTGCATATAGCAAGGTAGATTGAGGGAACCCAGTTAAGGTAACCTGTTCCCCTTCCACCACATAGTTTTCAAGATTAAGGGTTAAGTGGCGAAACAAAACGCCGGGCTTTATCTGTTTTTAAAAATATGGAGAACGAAACGTTTTGACAAATAGACACTAGGCTATCCCTGACTTCTCTGCTGTGTAATACAGCGTGAAAAAAAAATTCAATACATTTTTAAACGTTGTTTTAATTAATTTTCCAATTTACTATTTCAACCCTTCCTACTGCTATTAAAAAACGTTAATAGTTTGATTAAATCAATCAAGATATTAAGTATAACATCGGTTACCCCATTCAGTATCTATACACGCGTAAAGAATCCCCCTTCTTCCATACTATTTGCACAACTCCTTAATGCTTTATTTCGTTTATTTGTACAGTCTAATTAGAAAACTCCGACTAATTACTAATATCGAATTTTAGGATCCTTTGTTTTTCTGTTGTCTTTTGTCGCACATAGATATATCTGTATATTTTATTATTATTAATATAAACTAAGCTCCTCGTCAGGCGGTCGTGGCGCAGGGATAGAAACGGACGACTGTAATGTCGACAATTTTGATTTCGATTCCCACTCGAGGCAATTGAATATTTAAAAAAGTTATTTTCTCCTGGGTCATTAATTATTATGGGGATCCTACAAGGTTCTGATCTTGGTCCTTTTCACTTTGTAATATATATAAATGATTTAACATACTATAAAAAGCATTAGAATTCGCCGAATTTTTTTTTTTTTTCAATATATTTATTCAACAAAAATATGTTGCACTATAATAAAAAAAACTGAATATCACTTAACCTATTAAAATCTATACAAATATTTAAAGGAAATCAAAAAATATATAACGTTACAAGTATCCGTTCTAACTTCATAAGTCATAGCCCGTCCCTACAGCATCCCGTTCCGGTATCACTCGTGACCCAATCTCCGTTGTGCAACGGAATATCATCGTAACGCGTTAAACGTCAGGAAATCACTATCAAAATCAAGTGGATTTTAGAATTTTCTATTATGATTTCTAGAAATATTGTTATTATTTCGATATACCTAAGTATAATATTATGTGGTGTTTTGTGTTATCGTAGCGTGTTGTTATTCATTCTTAAAAATAAAAAAGAAGCTTCACGCTTTTCCTGCTTAACGGAATGTAGGAAGAATCTAGTGTTAAGACACTCCATTCGCCAATATCCAAAACACCACTACCAGAACAAAGAAACAAAAGTAATTATAATTATAGCCAAAAACTCATAGTTAATTCCAAAAATTAGTTGGAATTGGTCAGAATTTCGATTTCAGCCAAGCGATAAATCCGAAACTGAATTAAAATAATTATCTAGATTGCATTCCCGAACGAAACAACCGAATCAGCTGTTCTGCGTTCATTGCCCGCCATTGTATCGGACTAAAGAATAATGCTGATTTTAAAAGCTCTTTACTATTAAAACCCCTATTTTAAGATTTATAGAAATCGCTTTGCTAAAGTTACCTTTAACAATAAGAATGCTCGTATACGAAGACTTACTTAAATGTACAGAAGAGGCGGTTTTGGCCCAGCGGCACTGTATATGACTGTCGACGTGACAGTTGCGGGTTTGATTACCAGTCGGGAGAATGAATAACTTTCATTTCCCTCGGTCTGGTGATAAGACGGCACGGCGGTGAATTCCGCCAATTAACAGGCAATATTTCTATAATGTGGAGGAAAACGGAGAATGGACTGTCTTCACAATACGTACCCTCTACCTGCTGTATGTAGTATAAATTGTGAATTTAAAAAAAACATATAAATGAAGCCTATTAGTTTCAACAAATGCTACAAAATTAAACTCTATTTTTGTGATCACAATTCACTAGGCGCTATATAATTAAGAATTCCATTTATTACTGTACAATTTGAAATAGACATAAATCAAAATACCATTTTCAAAATAAAAGTACCAAGACACGGCAAGCGTACTACACCTTTTAATTGCGCCAACGATATTTTATAGTCTACTGCTTTTTTCCCCGCTGTTACTCAAAATAATCTAACCTGGATATCTTTGCAGCCCGCAATGATGCATGAGCACTGTACGCGAATAAAACCTTACGAATTTTCTTTCCTTTAAATGCCATTAATCTCGAAAGCTGTATATTTTAGCTATTAGCGTGCGAAACTAGCGTGCGAGTGCTGACGTGTAAAGAAGGCTGTAGCTGACCAAATTACGCTCCAGCTTAATTATGACCTATCTTCTTATTAATGGCTTCAAATACAAAGAACTTTTTTAAAATTACAATACTAAATGTCACGTAATCCTGATATAACAGTGTTTCAGGTCAAATATTCAATAATTTCAAATTAGAACGAAACACTGAACATACAACTCCCAAACATCGAAAAGCGGGCGTCGAATAATATCAACTTATTGCCACAACAAGCGAAACTTAGTTCTCCATTCGGTTTTATAACAGCAACGATAGACAGGCAATAAATGAGGTTCCACAACTTATAATTGCTTCATTTCGTTGTCTGCCTCAAAACTACAGACAATTGCATTCCGGCTGCCTATTCCTCGATTTTCGTATCGGCTCACGTCAAAAACGACGATGAACAAAAAATCGAACAGTATCTATCAGCTGTCAACTGACGAGACGGCAACTAATCGCGGAGCTACTAATGGCTCATGTCAATGCCTTTCAAACACGAAATCCAAACGCTACATCAAAAGTGCATAGACAAACTTCCCGCCAATTTCGCTGTCAACGTCAAATGTGACATTATTTGCGAATTTCACAAACAAAAATGGCCATTGTATTATGTGCCTTGCGTTTGCAATAATAGATTTGCAGTGCAGTATCGTGCGAGATCAGCGGCGGCTAATTTTTATCACACGAGGCTTTCTGATCACGCGTGCTGATTGATAGTCGTGACGTCTGTTGTCAATCACACCGCAGTGATGTTATAAAAGCGCCGCGACAATTGTTGTGAATATTTATAAATTGTTGCCTGTGTCGTGACAATCCACTAAATGGCCTATAAATTTCTGCATTTTAATCCCTATAGATAGGTGTGTGCAGCGCGACGGTATGAACTTGTCATAATTCGAATGAAATGTAAAACGAATCAGAAATCTCTTTCGGAGATTCGAAACTCGTGTCCGGCTGTTCAATCATTCACGTCATTTATCATTTTTCCCCGAAATGAAACTCGCTTTAAACTATACAGTGCCTGCGATAGATGTGGAAAAAAGAAAGCGACTTTCCGCCCGTAGAAGCTATCTGAACGTCTTTTTGCTTTTGCTCGCAGCAGTGCTCGGACCGAGGAAGGGGGTCGGAGGGCAGCGTTCTCCGGCAGCGGGCCGCTCGCTCGCATTTCGTCGGCTAATAACGGTTGCCCGCCAATTCGCTCATGTTTGACCAGTTTGACAGATCGCCGACATGGATTCCACTTTGTGACGGCAAAATGGCGTATTATGCGTTTTTTATTCGCCCACTTGTCTTTCATCACTTCTTTTGTGATTGAGACCTGTACAAATTTATGACGATGGATTGTCAGGGGCCGAATTGGTTGAGTTTTGTTACTTTATTAGATTTCCTGTCTATTGCTATTGACGTACTTTCACATTCCCCCGTTTTCTGATCGCGTTCTTTTACTTTTAATGCGAAAGTTAATATGAAAATGTCGATCCATCATAGCACATTTCCCATCTGCGATGTTTATTGTGTCCGATATTTTTGGTGATTTCTTTGTTTGGTTCACCCTTTGGAAGTGAAATGAGATTCTCTTCAAGTGATATATTAAACATTTCCACAGTTGTTATAATTTTGTTTGATTAAGACAAAAGTGTAGGAAGGCGTTCCTCATTAGAAGATAATCCCGACCTATCCGGCCGATAACCTCGAATAACGACGAGATTGCTAAATGACAGAAATCGTCGGCAAAACAAGCAAACAGTCGCGTGGGCTGTTATTGCGATGCCGTTTAATATCTCGATGAAAATCGACTCTTTCTAAGCAAGTCTTTTCGAGTTTATTACCCCAAAATGTTGCATATTTCGTGATTCCTACTTATCAATCGTAGATCGTGGTGCATTTTGTGGCAATCGCTTAGCTGTCGTGTAGACGTTTTAATATCCGTATTAATACAGAACTTGCATAATGGGTACAATTTAAATCGTACAGTTATCACTAAAGCATAATCTATTGTCAAAACTGAGCCGGTGTTTTCGTAAGTTGTCAAAACTATCATACACTGTCAACTCTTAAGTGATAGATGGCATCAAGATTTCGCACCACAATCGTTACGTAGCGAAATGCTGATATAAGACCGACTTCATTATTTCATTATGTCTTGTGATTTAAATAGGGTTCGAAATGATATGTGATATTGCGTGGTGCGATCGAAAGGCGACACGTAGCCGACACGATAACGGGCCGGAGACGTCACGGCGATTTATAGCCCAGTATTGTGATTTGCATTCTGCAAATAAGCAAGTGGTATTACAAAAGATTCTTTAATAAGTAGGTACATATAGAACGCACCGGGTCTTATAATTTCTATTCCATACAGACGATTATTATATATATATATATATATA